>PVLC010022155.1:0-27100 GCA_004027655.1 Graphiurus murinus | reverse complement strand
TTTTTTTTTTTTTTTTTTCAGTACTGGGGATTGAACCCAGGGGCATTCTCCGAGCTACACCCCCAGTCCTATTTATTATTCTTTATTTTGAAACAGTCTCACTAAGTTGCGGAGGGCCTCACTAAGTAGCTGAGTCTGGCCGTGAACTTGGATCCTCTGGTCTCAGCCTCCCAAGTACTAGGATTACAAGCGTGTGCCACCACACCCAGCTCCAAGAGTCCTTAAGATTAGTCACTGTCATTTTATACTGGGCAAACTTGTCAGCTTCTTGTTATAAAATTTTTAAAACAAAGACTTTAGATTTTCACATTCATTGAGAATATATGTATAAACAACGCACATAGACGATGCAGTGTTTTGGAGGTCTCGATGGGTTAGTTTTCTGGTTTTTTGCTGTAATATGAAGACTTATTTTCTTCATAGACATCTTCAATTAAGACAATGACATGTGTATTTGTGTATATGGCATGTATATCTTCTGTATATTTGAATATAACATATATAATACTGAATGATACTGGGGTTTTAAGTATTAATATTCTACAATATTAGATTATACATAAATTACAACTGGTTTTATGACAGCAGAAGCCAGTTAACTACAAATTATAGTTTTAGTGCAAACTCATTATTCTCAAATACTGTCAGTATCTTTAATTGAGTCCTTAATTACTTTGAACATGATTTTAATTTACTACTGTCTAGAAATTAGTGGTATTAATAATTTCATGTGTCATAGCTAAGACTGGTAAAAATTACTGCCTCAAAGCCTTAATGAGTGAGGAAAAATCATCTCATAAACTTCTTTATAATTACTAATGTGCAGTCTAATAGAATATGCTGGAACCAAATGCATTGCTTTGTAACTTGCTGTCAAGACTTCCCACCTTAAATACCCTGGAGACATCTTCAAAGCATCCAATCGTGTGTTTGGCCTTGACCTGCTGTTTCTCCCACTGCCACTATATAGACCCCTGTTCACAGTTATTAGCTATAAAGATTAACTGGAAGGTTACTCTGACTTGTGATTTGGGAGGTTGTCATTCTCAGTTTCAATTTACCATCCACAGAAGCATGTTCATTTTGTCCTAAGGTGAAAATGTTACTGTCACAGTTTGATCTCTCACCCTGTCCTTTTACTTGTATTATTCCTGAACAGGTGTGCCAAGGATGCCACAATGCCATTGACCCGGAAGTCCAGCGGGTGACCTACAACAACTTCAGCTGGCACGCGTCCACAGAGTGCTTTCTGTGTTCCTGCTGCAGCAAGTGTCTCATTGGGCAGAAGTTCATGCCTGTAGAAGGGATGGTTTTTTGTTCAGTGGAGTGTAAAAAGATGATGTCTTAAGAGGAGAGCACCAAGCAGTATTGAGCCATGCCTAGCCAAAGTGGTCCACAACTGTAGAATGCAATTTGAAAAAAAAATAAAGAGAAAAAAAAATAAAGAGAACCAGAAGATTTTGTTCAATATTTTTTTATGTTTTTTCCTTATCAATTTTTATCTCTACTTTAAAAATCCTGCTTTAAGCATTTGATTTTAAATATAGTAAATAATTTTAACATTCCTTAGCTTTCCAAATATGAAATATTTCTTGAAAGCTCGCCTTTAATTAATTTTCATATCCTTATATCCCTGGTGCCAAGCACATTATATATAAAACACTTAAAAGTTAGTGTCCTGAATGGAAAGATAAGCATTTATAGTTCTACACTTTTTTCCTTCATGTGTAAAATGAAAGGAAATTAAATTTGCCCTAATGCCAAGTCTGAACATTTATTGCCTCATCTTATTCACTGAGCTTTATAGTGATGCACAGTGAATTCTTTTTAACAAAGAAAATAGAAATTCAGTGCAATATGTAGAGCTGTAGTTTTAATGCCTTTTTATTTGCTATTTCTCGATTTAGGCAGAGGTGACATTTTCTTTATTGCATTTTTCTATATTTTATTTACCCTACCTCTCAGTATTCTCTTTATAAGCTGAAGACCTCCATCTGTGGCCTTGAATATTTTATTATCTCATGTGGTATAACAATATCCTTTTTACTTTCATAGATTTTTATCTTGGACATAAAATACAGACTACTCACTTACATTGTTTTCAATCCAAAGACCATGTATAGTTTTTATACCCAGGAAACTATAACTTGTACTGATTGCACTTGCTTGTCATGGTTTGAATAAATGTTTTGCATGATTTTCAATCTTAAAGAATGCTGTTTTATGATATCTTTAAGCCTGTTCATTGAAAGCTTTGTCTTTATACTTCCATCCCTGGAAATTTCTAATGTTTATTTTTCCTTGTATACTTCCATACATAACTATTCACTATGAAAATTAAATGGAATTAATTATATATATATATATTATTATTCAAAATAAAGTCTTTCACATTAGTAATTGTATTTTTCCCGTATCTTTTTTTTCCCCGTGAGTGAAAAAATCCTTCTGCAGTTAAGCATCTATTCCAGCAGGGGGCAGTGTCTCCAAGGAGAAAACTACCTAGACAAAAATAAAGGCTGCTTCTGACAGGCCATAACAGAAGCTACACTTCTCCTTAGAAGGGTTCAGTTCTGTGAAACTTTTACTCAGAGTACTTATGTTATTTTCAGATCATTCAAGAGTTTTTCATGTTTTTTTCTTTTAGAAAGAAAGAATGTCACCTTAATTGAAGCTTGGGAAAATTTTATTTTCAAGAAAATATTAACAAATATTACACTTATACTCAAGTTGCAACACTTTTAGTTTCTTAAGAATTTTTTTTATGGGAGCCTATTGTGAGAAAGGAAGCAAATGGGAAATAGTAAATTCTCTTCCTAATATTAGTAGACTGTAAGGGTTCTTTCTTTAAAGTATTTTTGTTTTAGTGAGGGTTATAGTTTTTCTCTGACACCCGGGAAAATTTGGTTTGGTTTGGTTTTTTTGTAGCTAATACTTGTCTGACAAATAGTAGTTTTCTTCATATTACGCACACAAATACAGACACGTGCATACAGATATATGCATGTATTCCTTCTCATTGTACCTTCTCCAGTCATGACAAGGTTTCTTTTGGAGCTTGAACACCAACATATTAGCATATGGAAAGTAGTAATCTGATTCTGCATACAATATTTAAAGGCTAACATCACAAATCCCCATTTTTGTCTATATCAGTTTATGTTTACCTTTTTGCCTTTCCTAAATGGTAACATGTATATTCTATAGTATTTTATCCACAAAGTTGGGTGGCTTACCTTTCCCAGACATGGCTACATGAGAATAAATTGAAGTAGAAGCCCCTCCCTCCACACTAATGTGGCAATTCTTGACCAGCGTGGCCCACACCTCAGGCTGAAACAGAATCAGGCTGGTTTGGGGAGATAGAAACCCAAGAAATTTGAACAAATCCATCATTCACTACCCAAGAGAATAATTGCATGTATACAGGCTATTTCCTGGAAGAAATAAACTGCATAGGAGACACCTGGATTTGTGCATTTTTTCCCCCAAAGTAGATAATGTAGAATACCTTTTTATTCTACTTATTTCCCCTGGGTCAAAAAAAATTTTTGTCTCATTAGAATCCCATGTAACTTCTATTTTTCAAAAGCAGAACTTAGGCTTTTAGGTCCAACCGAGCAGGTATTTAACAACTACATTTATTCAGTAGGAGTAGAAAGATTCTCATACTGAGAAGATCTAGATTAGGAGGGAAAAAATACCAGTGTGTGCGGAGCCACTGATGGCACTGCAGACAGTAGGAGAAGGGATGTCCTTTTCCTTTCTGCAGAAGCCACCATCTTGGATTTTATAAGACCATAATGATGACTTCTGCTTTTCTTCTCCCCTGAACAGCAATAGGAACTTGAGACAAGGGAGTTAAATAAGGAAAGAGAAAGGAGATACTTCTGAGACTCGAGAAATTCAAAAGATTTTGACACATCATGAGTTGCTGAAATATATTGAAGTAATACATTCATTAGCCTTATTGGAAAAATCACCATTTTAGAACGATTAATCATGAACTCCTTCATGGAATCTATCCCTATCCTAGTCTCTAAGCAGAAGAACTTTGCTGGTAACCCTTGGATATAGTTAGAACTTTGAGAAATCAGTGGATTTTTTTTTTTAACTTGATGCCATTATGAAATCTAAACTGGCCTTTATATTTGTTGTATGGTATCTTTATCTTTTTTTTTTTCCTAGAAATAAGAGACAGAGAATTGTTTCTAATTAACTCTGTCTGAAACATATGTGACTCTAAAGCATAGATTTCCAAATCTGACTCAAGTATTTCAGCCCAATTTCACCAAAGGCAAGAGAGATTCATTACTGACTCATGCTTAAGCAATTTCCAACACGTAGTGTTTAAAGTCACTCGACTTCACCATGGTTACCAAAGAGACACCACCACCCAAGATCAGTGTGCAGCCTTTGTCTCAAGATGCCCTGGCATATCTGAACTTGTCTTCTGGGTATTCACTTAATTCCTTAGAAAACTTATGACTCCATCAATGTCTCCATAAAAAAAGCACTTTACCATAATTTCTTACCAGATACTCTCTATCCCTTCCTGACCTCTGCTGATGTAACTGCTCAGTGACAACACTGGTGATTATAATGAATGCTCACATATATGAAAAGGACTCAGCACACCAGGGTGCATGGGTATTTTGAGCACACATGAAAAACATTCTGGCTCAGTTAATACAATATTTTTAATATAATTTTACCACATATTTAAATTGCTTTGGCAAATTTTTTTGTCCTTTCATGGGGGAACATGTTATCATAGTTTCTATTTAATCTGGTAATGTATTTTAAAACACTCAAAACAAAATGTCATTAACCTTTTATGCTTGTTTTGAGTGGCATTTTATGCTGACATTTTTAAAGACTGCTATTGATTTTTCTTCCATGATACTTCAGCCCAGGATATCTTGACCTTCAAACAATAACAAAAGCAACTTGTACCAGTTATCATTACCAGAGTCAGACATTATTGAATGCAGAGACGTAGGAGTTGATTTCTCCATAACTGTTGCCTGACTGTTGAGGGCACCATGGGATAGTTCAAAGGAAGGCTGGATTTAGGAATCTCAGCAGATACCTTCTGATCAAGTCCCACTGATTCTCCTCCCCAATGGTTACAGCTGAGTAGGATGGAGGACAAGAGTTGGATTTGGGGAGCCTAAGAAACAACAGGCCTAAGTGTTTGATGGACATCAACGGATATGTTAAGGTCAACAATAACAACAAAGACTCAAGAAAGTGAACCAGGAGCTAATGTTATCAGAGAATGTGAAGGAGAGTTCCGAAATTTGATAGAAGATGAGAACTAAGGGTAGAAGTTGGTAGTATGGACTGAGCTCATGTAATATACTTCAAAAAGTTGTGATTGTTTAAAAAAAAAAAACAACTAGTGGCAATAAAAATGGAGAATGAGGAAGATACCTATCCCGCAGGAACTATGTAATGCCTCTATGAAAGAAGAAAACCAGCCTCTACTTGAAAGCACTACCAAAAGAAAGACTTTGGGCATAACAAGGTGTCATTTGTAGGAAGGAGGTTTTGATAAGGTTTTGAGAGAAGGGAGTTTGCAGTTCACAAAAGTTGAATTTCAAAGGATACAGAGATAAAAATGTGGGGAGAGAGAAGGTCAGATGAGTAGATTCTCAAAGCAGAATGAGTACCAGGTTGCCAAAAGAGGCTGAAAAATCTCCATGCCTGTGGTAAACAGGACTGAGAGGTACACTGATGTTTGTCCTAATAAATACCTAGAGAAAGGTGAGTAATCAGGAATATTTTTGGCAATAAATAACTAAAAGTACAACCAAGAGCATCTTAAAGACAAAACACAGGCTAACCCAAGTATGGCTGAGACAAGTCATCTTAACCCCTTCACTCCACTCTGCTATCGTCTGTGTTCCCTTCCATTCTAACCGTTGTCCCATCATTCAGACACCGCTCCTTCACACCACAGCATCAAAGTAATAGAGGAGAAAAGAAATAAAGCTCTCTAGACAAGGAGGAAATTCTTTCCTAAAAGCCTCCAATCAACTTACACTCCCTTGGCTAGAACTAGGGCACATGTTCAACCCCATCAAAGGGAGCAGGAAACAGTGTAGCCCTGGGTGACTTGGCCCACCACATCCATACCCTTAGGGTTTGCACATGGCCACCCAAAGCAAAGTTGTGGGGGGTTTTGTTTTTTGTGTCTTTGGTACTGGGGATTGAACCAGAGGCCTTCTACCTCCGACCTACACCTGCAGCCCTATTTTTTATTTTATTTTGAAACAGAGTCTTGCTAGGTTGATGAGAGTCTCACTACTTGCTGAGGCTATCCTCTTGAACCTACAATCCTCTTGTCTCAGCTTCCCAAGTACGGGGATTACAGGCATGCGCCACCACTCCCTGCACAAAGTTCATTTTCTGAAATAGGAAAAGGAGGAAATGGCATCTAAATTGGCAAATGACAAAGATAGCTGTGGTGAATAATTGTTTAGATTCAGTGTTCCCCTACAACGTATGCTTGCATGCATATATGTAAGGCTCTGAGGCTTGAGAGCTCTGTTGGCTTGTGAGATGGGAGGAACAATATTTGGAGACACCTTCCTTAGGAATCTACTCGTGGCCAGCAATGAGGTGGCGTCACAGCTAGAGACACTGTGACTTCTTTGGGGTGGCTGGTTACTGCATTTGTCTTGGCTTGCTCCTCTCCCCATCTCATTCCCTGTATCTGATCCAGTTGAAGACACAGATCATTAGCCGTATCATGCTAATTTATCTGGCTATCTGAAACACTTATTTGAATCTGTTTATGTCTGCTTCTCCATTACCATAACTATAATACTTCATTTCGTAATTATTATTTTGACCAGGTATGTTGAAAATTCCTCTTAGGTCTTCCTGTCTGTAGTCTCACTTTTGTTCTAATTCAAGGTGCTCATACATTAGTATGCCTCAGAATCACTTGGAGGACTACTTAAGTAAAGTTTTATGATCCCCATCTCTCAGAGTTTCTGCTTCAGGAGGCCTTGGGTTATGGCCTAAGGATTTGCATCCCAACAAGTTCCCAGGAGATGCCAATACTAATGATCTAGGTCCCTACTTTGAGAAACCTTGTTCTGAATCATTCTCTATGCTTCTGCCAGAGTACAGGCCAAAGATGACATTTATATTCCCCTATTTAAAACATCTAATAATGACCCAGTCTCTTTTCTAACCCTTCCATACACACACATTATCATTTACTCATACCGAAATGCTTATGGTTTCTTGAAGCTAGTAGTCTCTTTCCTACCTCCATGATTTTGCAAAAGTAGGGAACTTTGAAAGGCTAGTCTGTGACACCTCCTCACCTCACTAAGTTTGGTATCCCCCCTGAAGTGTTCACAAAGGTCTTGACCTATACTACTAGTTTTCTGATACCATTGCTCTATTTAGTGCAGTACTATCATTTTATGCAGGTTTATTTTCCTAGACATACTACATGGTACATATCTCCAAAGTGATGAATAAGGAAATGAATTAAGTAACCTCCAAATAAGCCATAAAAACCAGGTAAGACTTTCACTAGTTGAGGTGGAATTCATTTTGTCAAATTTCTAAGACATGGAACAGGGGGGAAAAAAAACAGCTCTGTAGTAATTTTTTTTTTAATTATTTACTTGCATTTGTGTGGGGTGGGGGTACTAGGAATTGAACCCAGGGATGTTCTACCACTGAGCTGCATTTCCAGCCCTTTTTACTTCTATTTTGAAATAGAGTCTCACTAAGTTACTATACACTGGTCTTGAGCCTGTGATCCTTCTGCCTCAGCTTTCCAAGCACTGAGATTACAGGCGTACACCACTGAGCTCAGCTTGCTTCCTTAAAAAAAATGGCAATACATAGAACCAATTGCATTGATCTAAAAAATATGTACTGATCTCAAAGTTCCCTCTTCTCTACTACATGCCTCTTTCTTGCCTGTAAGCGGCCTCTCCACAAGTCCTCAAAACCTCAATCCTGCCTAATTTCTATTCTTTTGCATTTAGACATCTCTACTCTACTTTTCTCCATTTCTTTCTTTATTTGTTCATTAATATAGTCAATCACTCAATATTTATTGAGTATCTTCTATGCATCAGGAATAGTTGGGGAACCAGGACAATGTAGTGAACAATACAAATGAGAATCTTGCTCTCATGCTATTTTACATTCTAGAGAAAAAAGACATGATGTAAAGAATTCAACAGATCAAACAAAATTCTGTCCAAATGGGAAGTGAGGGAGGCCCAAGAGCAGAGGATATATAAATAACCAGAGGAGCATATAAAAATATTAGATCACAAGGGAATGCGTGGTACATATAGTGGAAGCTCATATTTTTTCACAAATTTCAGAATTGTCTTTTAAGGGACTATAATATTCTATTGCTGATTTATCTGGCTGTCTGAAATACTCATTTGAATCTATGTCTGCCTCTCCATTACCATAACCATTACTTCATTTTATAACCTTATCATTTTCACCAGGTATATTCGAAATTCTTCTTATATCTTCCTGTCTACAGTCTCACCTTTGTCCTAATCTAATGGTGCTCAAACTTTAGCATATCTTAGAAACACCTGGAGAAAATCTTAAATACAGATTATTGATCTCTGCCTAATGCATATGTATTTTTTTCAAAGATTTGGTAAACAGGAGGTCTACTAAGATATAATGATATATTGCATAACACTGTGACCACACGTAATAATATATATTTCAAAACTGATGAATGAATAGGCTTTCAACATTTTCACCACAAAAAAATGATAAGTAGATGTAGTGATGAATATGTTAATTAGCTTGATCAAATCTTGCTATAATGTGTGTATATGAACACCATATATATATATAAACACCATATATATAAACAGATGGGTAGTTAGTGATACCTACATATGTGGGCATAGTGTAATTTAAACTGTTTCTTTCATTAGTTCTTCCTTTTTCCCGCCTTACCTCCCTTCCCCCGTCTCCTTCCATTATTCTACTGGTCACTCTCCTTAATTACCTAAAGTCCCTTTTGTTTCCTATTTTCTCTCTACCTTCTACATATGAGAGAAAACATTCAATCTTTGATTTCTGAGACTGGCTGATCTCATTTAGAATAGTATTTTCTAGTTCCATTCATTTTCCTGCAGGTGACATATTTTTGTTGCTTTTAATGGCTGAATAAAATTCCATTGTGTGTATATACCATGTTTTTGTATCTGTTCATTGTTCTAAGGTTCACCTTTCCAGGTGAGAATTTGGTTTCCTTTTGACAATCTGGATGGACCTCAGAAAGGCTATGACCTCTTCCACATAGAATCATTTTGACTCCACTTCCTAAGAAATTACTATTTGTATCTTACTGGTAACACAGCTTCCTTCCTCCTAACTGAAATGAAGAGTAGCAAAAATAGCTACACAATGGCCCTCCACCTTATCTGCATGGGATACATTCCAACACACACCCCTATGGAAGCTTGAAATTGTGGATAGTACTAAATCCTATGATCTATGTTTTTCCTATACATACATAAAAAATTATTGTTATTATTATTATTATTTTTTGCTTTGCTTTTTCTGCCTTAACACTGAACTCTTTGTAGCTATAACTTTCACAGTTTGAGGTAAGACAGCAAAACTAGCATGAATTTCTTCTTCCTTCTTCACAATTTCACAAATAGATTTGTCCTTACCTTAAACCTTAGCAACTTTAGCATATGATTTTTTTTTCTTTCCTTATTAAGAACTTTCATCATTTTGCTTAAAGAAAGCACTCTTCATCTTCCCTTGGGCCATCATCACTACTCTTGCATTTTAGGGCCACTATTAAGTAAAACAAGGGTAACTTATGTACAAGCACTGTGATACCATGATAATCAATCAAGATGGCTACTAAGTGACTAATGGGTGGGTTGGGTCTGCAGTGTGGATACACTGGGCAAAGGGATGATTCATATCCCAGGTGGTAGAGCGTGAACTTCCATCACACATCTCAGAATGGCACGCAATTTAAAGCTAATTATTTATTTCTGGAAGTTTCCACTTAATATTTTCCGACCCTGGTTGACCATGAGTAACCAAAACCATGGAGATCTAGACCATGGATAAAAGCGGGGATCTGTATCTCCTTTTTCATTTTGACTTCTAAGATGCTTTGAGCAGAATATGACCCTCTGCTAACATAGCAACTGTGACTTAATATCTCTGTTTCTTTTCAAGGCAACTTTATGAGTTCTCATTTTGAACTGTTTCAAATTCTTTGTGGAATTAGGTAAGGTGCTTTCTTTGTGAGGATTATTTTGTACCTTTTCCAAAGTATAAAAAATACTCTTCATTTTAAGGATATGGAGGTAGAATAGGAAGTACTCAGTCTGAAGAGGGAACAGCCATCAGATCTCTCTCCATCTTGCTCTCATCCAGGTCCTCTCTGAACTGCTGCCCTGTTTTTCTTTCTCTGTAGACATATTCTATCTGTCCTCAATATACACAGCCAGTAAAAGATGCCTACAAATATTTGAGCTAACATGATACAAATCTGGATACACTGAGCAACTGACTAGCCCTCTTGATTTTGGTTACAAATTCCTCAGAAAGTGAATTTGAGCAGTTTCAATTGTTTCACACATGGACAAACTAGTTTATGCCCCACAGGTAGAGCCATGTAACCTAGGTATAATAGGTAAATGATATCTCCAAATAAGGTTTGAGGTGAAGTACATGGGGGCCTAGGGGAGGTGAAGCCAGATAGATATTCTACAAGACAATATAATTGAAAAATAAGTGGATAGTATGCCAGGCATTGGCCAGATACTCACCAAACTTACTTCCAGTGGAAACATATTTCCCAGCATCCATTGCAGTTGTGTGGGGGCTCTGTGATTGAGTTTTTGCCAATGGAACATGGACAGATGTAATGCAGTTCCTTTCCAGTCTTGGCCGTTAAAACTGAAGAATTCCTAGAAGATGGTGGTGTCAAGAGATAAAGGAACCTTTCCTATCCACACTTTTGATTAACAGATCAAGATGTGAGCAAGAAATGTGCATTTATTGTTTTAAGCCGTATATAGTAAGGTTGTCTATTATGAGAGTTAGCCTCCTCTAACTAGTAAACCTTCTCCAACTGGTGCATCCTACAAATAACCACTAATTAGGTTACGTGTTACATTGTGATAGTGGGGAACTGCAGGTGAATAAAGAGAGGCCTCTGCTCTTAGTTCTTCCTAGTCCTTTGGAGGAGAAAGGCCGGTGAAAAGAACAGGAAAGCAATGAAGATCTGTCCCTGAGAGGAAATGGCAGACAGGGTGCTGAAGTGACTGTGATATTGCTCTCTCCTTTCACTATATTAACTATTTAACATATTGTGCAGTAGTCATTTATAGTTTCTTTCATTCATTGACTCTATCAAAGGAGAATTAGGTATTTACACTAATACAGAGGGGGTATAAAAAGAAAAAAATATTTCATGTGTATTGCATTGAATCAGCCCAAGGGCAGATCAGGAGGAGTTTCTTCATTAGCTATAGATTCATTCTATACTCATTAGCTTTATTAGCTGCAGTTACTTTCATTAGCTACAGTTTCATTACTATGCCTACAAATTAGAAGGAGTTTCTTCATTAGCGATATTGTCAACTTTCACTTGGAGCTTAGAAATGATACCATTCCTGTTCCCATCCCATTGAGAGAGAAGAGCACCATTAATGAGAGCAACCCATGCAGATTTTTAAAAATCCCAAATAAGTTATTCATGTTCATTTTTCAAAAACCTACTGTATCCAACGTAGCATGGACCTCTCCCGGGCAGTACTTTGAACACTGACACTTTCCATTTTGTGAAAAGACAAAAGTAAATATATTGACTTACTGCTTTTGCTAAAGAAAGTTTTATTCTATTCCAATGTTTGTTCTTTTAAATTGTAGTTTATGATAAGGTCCTTATATTGGTACCTTCCTGCAATGATAATGCAAGAGAATGTGCTTGTTTTTAGGAAATACAGACTGACATATTTGAGGTAATGGAGCATCATATCTGCAACTTATTCACAGATGTTTTTTTCTTAAGTACCACAGAGAAAAAAATGATTAATGGTTAATGTTAATAGCAGGGGAATCTGGGTGAAGGGTTAACAGAAATTCTTTGTAATGTCATTTGCAATTTTTCCATAAGCCTGAAATTATTTTAAAATACAAAGTGTAAAAAATATCAACTCATTATTCAGGAAAAACTTGCAATTTTCTTGTAATATGATCTAGTTAATGTTCTCAGTTTAAAATACAGTATCTAGCAAGAGTCCTCATGATTATGTTTTAATTGCCAATTACAATTGAAGGAAGAAAATATATTTCATTGATAGTCATCTCTCTCGTGTGTGTGTGTGTGTGTGTGTGTGTGTGTGTGTGTGTGTATGAGGGTACTAGGCATTGAATCCAGGGATGGTGTACCTCTGAGCTACACTCTAGCCCTATTTTTATTTTTTAATTTTGAAACAGGGTCTTGCCTAAATTGCTGAGTCTAGTCTAGAACCTACAATCCTCCTGTCTCAGCCTCCCAAGTACTGGAATTACAGGCATACACCACCACTCCTGGCTGATCGTCATCTTTTAATACAAGTGGAATACTTACCAGAAGGTTTGGCTCTCCGTGGTTGCAGTGTAGTAATTTTTATTTCCTCTTTTCCAGTTTAAGCATTTACACTATAAAGTTCTTTAGTTATCAAGGTTTTTTAGCATGCATACTTAACCTAAAAATATATAATGATAATTTTTACCTTTAGTATCTTCCTGAGCAATATGAATAATATATGAATCTTAGATTTTTGTGTGTTTGTGGTTCTGGGAATGGAATCCAGGGGCATTCTACCTTTTCTGTCTTCAAAAGTTCCTCTTTGTCTGCTAATAGCTGTGAAATGAAGGTAGGGAAGAGAGAAGCTGGAGAAGCCGTTTGCAGTGGCACACACCTGTAATCCTAGTAGCTAGGAGGCTGAGACAGGAGGATCACAGGTTTGAGGTCTCTTGGCAACTTAGCAAGACCATTTCAAAATAAAAACAAAATAAAATAGGGCTGTAGCTGCAGGTGAGAGAGAGAGAGAGAGAGAGAGAGAGAGAGAGAGAGAGAGAGAAAGAGAGAGAGGATGCTAGAGGATAGCATAGGACCACAGAGATATCCAGTAGTTCTATTCTGAAATGCTTTTCCACACTCCACATTATTTTCTACTTAATGATCCCCTCTGTCCATTCTTATGGCCAGCATAGAGGAGCAAGCACAGCAGATGAAGAACTCCCTATCCCATGGGGGTCACATTCCAGAGGAGCCTTCATCCAAGGTTGAGTATGAGTCTTGCTTCTTTACATATGGGATGCAGTTGATGGAGTTGTCATTTCCACTACTTATCTTCAGCCAAAAGGTCTTTGGGAAACAACCCTAGAGCCATTGTCACAGTGTTTATGGATTTTACCAAAGGGAGAGTTAATAATATAACTTCATGTGTGTGTGTGTGTGTGTGTGTGTGTGTGTGTGTGTGTGCGCATGCAAGTGTTACCACGTGTAAGCAGACTTGGCTAAAATTTTTTGGAATAAAGTTCATTTTTGGTCACAATTTCCTTTAAAAATTTTCTCTTAATGTTCTTTTTAGCAGTAGCTCCAGTCACAGAGCTTCTTCATGCACGAGCAGTCACTGAATCCTCACAGTGACCCTTGGAGGTAAGTACATGCTTATATCCTTTGACAGATAAAGTAACTAAAGACAGTGAGATTATGTCATCTCGAGAATGCCCACAAGGCTAGGAAACAGAAGGACTAGAATTCTACCCTGGAAATCAGGCCCCCAGGGCTGAATTCTTTTTCCCTACCATATTGCCTTAGTGAACTTGGGTGTCTTCTTCCCTTTCCTATAAACTATGTCAGGTCACAGTATCACCACATATGAGTAGTGTTTTTTGCTTATTCACCCTTTCACTGAGACTTCCTCCATACACCTTTGTGTCATCTGGAAGCTTTCACCTGTCTGTCACAGGAAGCCCTTCTCTTATGAAGGAGCTACTGGGCGGTGAATTGATTCCAGGCCATGCAACCAACCACAGAACCGTTGGCCTGTTACAGACAAAACCCTTTCTGTTTCTCCACGAAATCTCTTGTATTTTGAGCTGAAAACAGAACCCTGAACCACTCAGCTGAGATTCCAAGGGAAACATACTTACATTATGATGTGTTTCTAACAAATGTTTTGGAAGTTCTAAAGGGGTAACTTTCTAAATATCCAAGGAATCTGCAAACAGCCCAGACACTGAATCCAGCTTTACAGCCTGAGCATTGTTTCTGGGTCTGGGTTGCATTTGCATAATTTTTTTTTTTTTTTCTGAAAACCAGCACAGCTGTTGCAGGGAGCTCATTTACCAATTGTCCAATGACACCACCAAATCTTGACTAATCAAAGTGGTATTCCATGTCTTGGGTTTTATATTATTGTTGTTGGTGGTGGTTGTTTTCGTTATTGTTGTTGTTTAATGGTAGTGCTGGGGATCTAACACAGAGCTTTCTGCATGCTAAGCAAGCACTCTACCACAGAGATACATCTCTAATCTCCATGCCTTTGAAATATACACATTGTGAATATAATTTTGGCATCCTTTAATAGAATTTCAAAGTGAAATCAAAGATTTATCTTTATAAAGTTTATAATCATTCCACAAAGTTCACAATGTTTGGCAGCACTTGGGAAACTTAAAAACAGTAATAAAAGGTTACCACGAGGAATTCAAAGCTGCCTTATATGGTAATGCTCTTTCAAGCCACTACATACTTCAGCATTATAAGTTTAGCTGTTTAGCTGTGATTTGAAGGTTGGACCAGGACTGTGTAGCTGCAGAGATATTGAAGTGGCTTGCCCATTAACAATGCATAAGGAACTTTGGAATAGTTACAATTAATGTTTCAGCTTTGAAAACACATTAGAGAAACAAGAGAGAGAGGGGGGAAGAGGGAGGGAAGGAGGAAGAATATCATGCACTTTAGGGCCTCATTTATTAATATTTATCAGCCTCCTTGACCGTTCTTTGGCCCCAAAAGCTCCACCTTGCCTGCAATTGTAAACTGAGCACTTTTGCCAACCTGGAATCCTGGAATACATAACATGTTCCTGCCAGACCCAACCTCACTCTAGATCCCTAGTATCCCACGTTTGAATCCTAGTATCCCACGTTCTTTATTCGTTGGCAGCTGGTAAAAGGGCTTTTCTTATGAGTCATAGTGGGCGGGGAGGCAGAGTGGTATACCCTAGGCTAGTGCCATAATCTGTATGGAATGTATTTGAAACAGAAGACAGAAATCTAAAGTTCAGTTCAACCTTTGACTTTAGACACATCCTCAAGAGATTGGAGGGCAATGTGGAAAAAAAATCAGTGTCTCTCCTCCTGTGGAAAAGTTTACTCCTATTGTCTCCAGAGGGACAGGAACTGAATAGTACATGCTAAGCTTTGAGGTTTCTGATTAGGAACAGGTCTGTGTCTTGACCCCTTTAGATGACCCAGTTTTCCCGCAAAGGCAATAAAAGGGGTCAATCCAATGGTGAGCTGAAGTGGAAAGACAGCCATTAATAATACACAGGCCCCATAACAAAAATGTCCATCTATTCTTTCTAACAAATGTAAATGTCTAATGGATCATATATTTAACTGCAAGAAAGTTAAAAATTACAAGACAAGGTGTTAACAGAAGTCATAGAATACACATGAGAACATCGTTTCTTACCATGTTCTTTACCTGTTTATAATAAGTTGAAAATATGAGTTTGCTTATCAGTAATATTATACTTATCTAGCAAAATAAGTTAAGATTAGCTATCAAGTTCTAAATTTTATTTCAAAGACATTAGATACATTACACAAACCAAGTGTTATTTTTTCCTTTTTAAATCTCATGAAATTCTCAAACATCTGAAATTTAAAAAAAATATTAGTGGAGGCATTTTGAATGAACAAAAAAGCTAGAGAATTTGTGGCTATACATTTACAGTTTGCCTGAAACACTAAATGTTTCAAACTTGCATGTTCTTCCAAACTATAAAGAATTAAAAATGTTTCAGAAATGCAGAACACACATATGCCACAAAGCTTTGTCTGGTTACTAGGCAATATAATAATCATACATTCCCAGTTCACGAATCTTTAAAATAATTGAAATGGAAATATGTTGGATACTTGCTGATGTTGATTACTACTGAAAAAAAAAGAGTCAAGTTATTTCCCTCATATAATTTTTCACACATTTTTCCAAATATAGGTGAGTGATGTGAGACATTGGACATTAAATAAGTAATCTACTTCTGATACTTGTAATTTTGCTAGATACAAAAGTCTACTCAGTATCAATAGTCTGACATGGTCACTAGGTATAGCTCATGTCAACAAATTCACCATTTAATAGTCTCAACAGAATGTGGAAAACAGCAGGCCTGTGTTTATTCATTTTTTTTAATAGTCAACACTCAAAGCTTACCAAATACCATGGTATTTACAAGTTATACAAGAAGTTCATGAGCTCGAAACTCTCAACATGTGGGGAAAGAAACAGGCATGCAAACAAGTAATTATGGTGGATATGGTCTGAATGCTTATGTGCTCCTGAAATTCTTATGTTGAAATCCTCACCTCCAAGGTGAAAGTAATAGGAGACGAAGCCCGAGGAAGGTAAAGAGGTTGTAGGGGTGCAGCCCTCACGAAGGGAAATTAGCAGCCTTATGAAAGAAGCCCAAGGGAGCTTCCTCGCCCCTTCGCCCTGTGATGTGAGACTGAAAAATGTCTATCTTTGAGGAAACGGGCCTCGCCAGATGCTGAACCTGCTGGAGACTTGGCCTTGCACGCTCCAGCCTCTAGAACTGTGGGAAGTAAACTCCCATGGCTTATAAGCTACCCAGTCTGTCTCTTGTCATAGAAGCCACAGTGAACTAAACCACATAGCTCAAGTCCTCAGTAATCCTCAAGTCCTCAGTAGGGAGGACAGAGGAGGAGGAGAGTGGAGTGACTTTGGGGAGGAAGATAACATTGGACTGGGATCTTTGACAGGAGCATGAATGACACAGGGGGAGAGGGTGGAAGGTGGAACAGTGAAGGACATTCCAAACATGTTCTCGGAAAGGCCTGCTTTGTGCAGTAACAAGACGTGAGTGGTGGGTGTAATGAGGGAAGAGTTGTTCCGATCAGTGGAGGAGGTGGAGGACGGCATATTGACAAGGGAGAGTGGCACACTTTGCACTGGTGAAGAGGAGAAGCAAAGTGTCCACTTCCCTGCAAGGCTTGTCAGAGTGCGGGCCACACAGCAACATTTCCCCAAAGGTGTTTTATATAATATTAACTGCACAAACACAATATTAACTTATTTCTTAAGTTGTTTATGGTAAGCTGGCAAGCAAATGTTATCTTATTCAAGTATGTTGGAGAAATGCTGACTTCTTGTCTGCAGTTTCGCAGAGTCTTCAATACGCTGGATTTGGTAGATTTTCAGAATTAACAGCACCAAAGGGCTAGCTGACATTAAGACTGTAAACACAAATGAGGGGTATTAAGTAAATGATAAATTAACCAAGTGATTAAAGGCAACATTACCAATAACGAGACAAACTGACATCATGGGTGTGGCACAGTGACAAGGACACGGCATCACTTATGTGTGACATCACATACACCAGGAACAACAAGGCATAAAACAAAACATATAATATAATATATAATTTTTTATGGTACTGGGTATTGAGCCTAGGGATATTCTTACCATACACTAGCCCTTTTTATTTTTTATTTTTTTGTGTTTTGAAACAGGGTCTTGCTAGGTTGCTGAGAGTGTCGGTAAGTTGCTGAGGCTATCCTTGAACCTGCAATCCCCCTGTCTCAGCCTACCACATACTGGGATTACAGCATGTGCCACCATATCAAGCTATAATATGTATTTTATATGGCATGTATGCACACACAGAGGATGATAAAGCAAGTATGAATAATGTTAAAAATTGGAGACCAACTTGAGTAAAGGGCATACGGAAAGTGTTAGTACTTTTTTGCAACTTTTCTGTAAGTTTGAAATCATTTCAAACTTAAAAGCTAAAAGGAAGAACTCAGAAACCTCATTTGGAGAGATAGATAGATAGATAGATAGATAGATAGATAGATAGATAGAATGAACAGGTACAAAGCGTACAGGTCAACAGGTACAAAAAGAAAGTTAGTGATGATTCTGCAAATAGCCGTGGTGATAGATGACAAACGGAATATATAAGTCTAGGAGGACCAGGTGTGAGGGAGGAAGATGGTGAATTCTATTGTTTCCACATGTTTCTTGAAAAATGCCAATGTCATATCCATGGGGATCTAGTCCTTGAGAGAAGGGGCGCTGGAGATTGAGATTCTGAATACATCTTCACATCACATTCCCCACTTGCTGGTGTTTTAAATTAATTGACAGTTTCTCTCTTCATTCCAACTGCTTTCCAGAGCAAACTTAGAACCTACACTTGACATTTATTTAATATATGAAGTTCTACTATCTTTTTAATGCACTAATCTCTCCTATAAAGGAAACTGACATAAATGAGTTGTGATTGTTTAGAAGAAAATTGAAGATATGTTAAATAATTTATTCTCAGTGGATATTAGGGATCAATAGACACAATGAAGTATTTTAGACATTAAGGATAATGAAAAACAATTGTGTATGTTCTCAAAGGTTAATTGAAAAGGATAACATATGAGTTGGGGCTTTACAAATCCTTAAGAAAACCAGTCATATGTTTTTAACCTTCCTAAACTTCATGCTCTACAAGAGCTTGAGTCCCAGGGGCCAACTAGGATGCTAGTTTGGTTAAGATAAACAACATTACAGTGAAAACAACACTTGCTTTAGTTAAAAAAAAAAAAAAGTCCCTTTTGCCTAAAACTCTAATTTCATTAGAAAATGAAGCACACTAAGGCCAAAATAGATTGTACTAACTAGGCTAAGCAAATGTCGGATTTTCCAAACCTCAGGGTATAAAAATGAACAGACTCAAAATGTTTTGCCGAAATAAATATTATCCCAATCTTGTGTACACAGGCAACTTCAGCTTCAACTTTTCCAAAGCCAATGGCTAGATATTCTCACAAGACTCTTGTTTATTGTAAAATGCCATAGACACCCTCCAATCCTCCTGGGCCACGAGCTCACACTAACATGTGAGTATCTCACGCACAATTCATTGCCACTTCGTGAAGCAATTATCAGAATAAAAGCAAAATAATTATTCCTCTCTCTTTGCTGGATTTAAGTGGAAATCGGATTATATCAAGCTGAGTGTCTAGCCTGAGTGGCTGAGATTGATTCTGACTCTACTCTTTGTATACGAGGCTCTTGGACAAGGGACTAGACTTTCTGTGCCTTGTTTTCCCACCTATAAAAAGGAGCAATAACAGTATTTAGTGCTGTGGCCACATTAGTTGCCACATATATTAACTAAAGGAAAACAAATCCTTCCTTTCTAGATGGTCAGAGTGCTTCTTCCTCCAGGACCTTGTTTTCAGTAGCATCAAGAAGCCGCCAGGTGTGAATCCTAATACTTCCTAACCAAAATACAGATGGTATTTCTTGGAGGAGAAGACTCCATTAGCACCATTCCTATGCTGGCCCTTCCAGGACAGATGCCCATGGTGCCACTGCCATGCCTGCCATCACCCCAAGAAGCCTCTAGAAGTCAGTGTGGCCACTCCTCATGTTCTGCCTGTGTTGTTTAACATTATCATGCTCTTGTTCAAAAGACGTCAAGAGCCTGTTTTTCCTCTCTCACCCACTGCCCCAAGACCCATGGAATCTAGAACCCCATTACTATAGTTCAAGAAATCTAACAGCTAGTTAAAACTACCAGTTACAACCAGTGAGTGAGGAGTGAGAAGAGCACAGGTCACTTTGGTGCAGGAGGCATTTTTGAGACCAATATACTTTTCTACCTCTCCTCCTAACATGTTAGGAAAAAACATTTCATATAGCAGCAAAAGGGAAAGATGAGAGAAATTTAAGAAAATCACTATTTATTCACATCAAAATGTAACTAGAAAGGTCAGTACCAACCAAAAAAAAATTGTTAAATAATTATATCATGTACAAAACTGTTTTCTAGTATCTTTTTCTACATTCTTTGAAGTCTACATAAGCAGCACCTAACTTTGACTTTGTTAATGTCTACTGCGATTTTGGTTTGGTTTTTGAAATGTCACTAAACAATATAAAATAACACGCATCTGAAATAGCTATCTCACACACATATATACACACACAGTCCTTTTCTGTATTCATTCTTAGCCTTATAAAAAAATCTTAATCTTATAAAAAAAAAATCTTGACCCACCATCAGGAAATTTGAGTGAAAAGTTAAAGTAAATTAAAATCTAGACAAAGAGAAGTTGAAGTCCATATTAGATGTCACTAATAGATTGTTCACTGGTAACATCCTAGCATCAATATAATTCAGTAATCAAAATTCCTCTTTAATTTGAAATGCTAAAGAGGCATATATGGAAGGTGAGAAGTGAGAAGAAGGGAAGGAGACAAGCGAAAGAAAGTAACGTGGTTTAAGACAAAAATGAGACAGTACAAATAATTCGGGGGGGAAAAAGTATATTTTAAAGAAAGTCATGCAACCCAAAAAAGCCCATCATGGAAGCATTTGGTTTATAGTGTAATGCCTATCCTTCAGCCTATTTACTTGTTAGTTTATTTAGTTTATTTATTTTAATGTGTCCACAAACTGGCTCCCAAGACTGTACCACTCCCTCTGGCATGTGGATAAAGTGTAGACAGAAAGATAACCAGGAAGCAGTCCAAGGCCTTACATTGCTCCTTACAATGCTACCCCTTGTAACAGGTTTTTTTTTTGGTACTAAAAGTATGTAAGCCAGTGGTTTCTTCAGAGGAAAGCAATCTTCACATTCCAGAAACTCGTGGGGAGGTCATTTGAAGGAACAAGTCGTGCAGAGAGAAACAAGTCCAGGAGAATCAGTGCTTCTCTGGATCGGAAATTTAGTTCTGCTTTTTTTTTTTTTTTTTTTTCCTTTTCCTTCCTTCTTGGTACTAGGGATTGAACCCAGGGATATTATTCTACCCTTGAGCTACACCCCTAGTCTTTTTTGAAATAGGGTCTTACTAGCTTGCTGAGCCTGTTCTCAAACCTGTGATCCCCCTGTCTCAGACTCTCAAGTACTGGGATTTACAGGTTGTGCACCCACCATACCCAGCGTTAGCTCTGCTTTGAAAGAGCTGAAGGGATGTTGATCTCTTTGGAAAAGCATGCAAGTAAAGACCAACAAGGTCATTTACCAGGAGAGCTCAGAGAAGAGCTGGGCCCATCAGTTTGTGGCCATATTTATATTCAGTGTACTTTGCTCCTCCCTCAGTGGTGGAACTTTGGTTTCAAGACCCAAAGAATCAACAGGTGAAGAAAACAATCTTAAGAAAAAGAAAACCTAAACACAGGACAAATGAAAGACTTGGTCATGTGCAAACAATGCCAGGGGCTGGCATGGCACAGGGTGGTAAAAACTGGCCACACTTGGAAACTAGAACCCTACACTCTAGTTTGCACCAACTGCAAATCACATTTTTCACTTAATCCTACTTTTTTCCTCATCTGTGAAATAAGCAGATTTTATGAAATGGTCTATGTGGCTTCCTCTCCTCTAATTCTGTAAACTTTTACAGGCTTGGGATCGGCTCAGAAGTGTGACTCAGTATGACTTAGACACTGTGGCTTTGTTCTGGATTGCCCTCAGAAAGCCTGGGATAACTGCTGTGTGACATGGAAGCCCTTGTGCTAGATGAGATTCATCATAACACAGTATTTATGACCCCTCTGCTGTTCTTGTCTCTGGGGATTTGGTGTTCACTTCACTCAGCTCCCAGGTGACCCCAACCTTTGGAGGGTCTCCTCACCTCCAAGTTGACCTCAGTGCTAGGTAAGGTTTGAATGGTCACTCTCTATATCTGGTCCTTAAAAATTTAGAGCAACTATTTCTGAGCCCAGATGAAATTATTAATATAATGTGTTAAATGTATTTCCAGGTTATATTCTCACAATTAATGGGTTAGGTAGGTGCTACAACATGGCAATCCAGGAGCAGGTCCTGGGTAGGCTGCAAAAGAAATGTCTCAATTTTTATAAGTTAGTAGCTTTGAATAAATCATGGAAACCTGGGCTGTAGAAGTGCTTATCATACCACAGAACTAGCTATGTACAGCCCCTAGCCATTCAGGACATATTTGTTTTGAAAGTCATTAAACTTAGTAAGTATAAGAAACAATAGATCAGTGAATCTTCACTCTGGTTACATAATAGATGCATCAAGAAAGGGTTTAGTTTTTGTTTTTGTGGTAGTGAGGATTGAACCCAGGGGCATTCTACCTCTGAGCTAGACCACCGATCTTTTTTTATTTTATGTTTTTATATACTTTTATTGGCGTGTTGTTGTCCCACATCATAATGTAGTTCAGAGTGATAGTGACATATATGCACACAGCACTAAGTGAGCTTCTCCCTTCCCTATACATATACATGTATTGAGATTAGCATTGGTATTCTCACATATGTACCATATGTATGTAAAGTCAATCGAAGTGTTTCCTTCATTAATCCCCCCACACACATACAAAACCCTCCCCTAATAGTTTCCCTCCATTATCTAAAGTCTCTCCTGTATCCAAATTACTCCCTACCTCCTGCATAAGACCTTTCATTTTCTGTGACTGACTAATCACATGTAACATAATGTTCTCCAGGTCCATCCATTTTCCTGCAAATGTATTTTATTTTGAAAGAGGATCTCATTAAGCTGGGCGTGGTGGCGCACGCTTGTAATCCCAGCATTTGGGAGGCTGAGACCGGAGGATCTGGGTTCGCGGCCAGCCTCAGCTACCTAGTGAGGCACTCCACAACTTAGTGAGACCCTGTTTCAAAATAAAGAATAAAAAAATAGGGCTGGGGGTATAGCTTGGAGGTAGAATGCCCCTGAGTTCAATCCCCAGTACTGCAAAAAAAAAAAAAAAAAAAAGAGGATCTCATTAAGTTTCTGAGGGCCTCAATAAGTTACTGAGCCTGGCCTTAAACTTGTAATCCTTCTGTTACAGTCTCCCAAGTACTGGAATTACAGGCATGGGCCACCATGCTAGGTTTCTCAAGGAAGCTTTTAAAAATCATTTTTGTGCATCTTCTACTCTCCCCAACCAATTACTTTAGGCTCTCAGTGGGGAGGTCAAGATGTTAATATATGCTGTACTCCCTAAGTGCTAATGATTTCCCAGTGGACATGGAGGAGAACCCTTGCTTTGAATTATTTTTTTCCCTCTCGGGTGTTACCTGGCACTTCTGTGGAGTGAAATTGAAGAGAAGAAGTCTAGGATCAGAGTATGACTCCCATTTAAAAGGTGCATGTCCTCAGGCAAGTCATGGGTTGCCCCTCTTCACCTCAGTTTTTAGCTACAAGCAAGCAGACAATATCTGCCTCATCAAATTATTGAGAAAGTTAAATAAGGTATATTTGAAAGTTTGATATATAAGTTTGAAAGTTTGATATATATATATAGATAGATAGATATATAAGACATATTCAAAAGGTACTAAGCAAATGTCAGATTTATTTTCTATAACTTTGTTAGTTTAATTTTAGGTGGTGAAAAAGCAGATAATAACTATACTGACCAAGCTGCCAGGAAAATATACATGAAGAATGAATGTAGACATTGGTTTCACTCTTGCTTTTCCTCCAGGGAAGCAATCTCCAGCTGTGTACCTGTGGCCAGACTTCAGAGTCCCTCAGACTGGAGCTCCACATACAAGGGATTTGCAGCCAACTTCCAAGGGAGTCACAAAGACCCATGAGGCTGAGCTCCAAGGTGTGGCTTGGTGGTGACAGCGTCGAGGACAAGCCAAGCGTCGGGCTGGTCTCCTTGGCCTCTTGAAGATCAGATCTAGCTGACGAGAAGGGTAAAGCCAATAATGTGCAGTAATGGAAATATAAACTCTACCTTTTCTTTCTTGATATAAAAAAAAGTCATATGGTCCATGATTTTTGGTGAGGTGAATTAAAAAGAACAAAAATTCAAAGAAAAGGAAGAATAATTAAAAGGAAAAATACTTAAGAACGTTGCTAATAAAATGACTTGAGGACTGTGATGGTTTAGATCTAGAACATCTCCTGAAGTCTCATGTTGGTTCCAGTGCAGGGACGTTCAGAGCTGGAGTTTTTATGTAACAATTGGATGATTAATTCACATCCGTGGATTAATCTACCAAGTGGATTAATCCATTGATAGCCGAATTGACTGCCAGGAGATGGGAGCTAGTTGGAGAAAGGTCACTGGGGACATGCCTGGAAAGGGTTTCTCTTCTCCTGAGCCTCTATCTCTCTCTTTCAAGTGGATGAATGAGTCTTGTAGATACCGTGAGGAAGAACTATCTGGCAGAGGAAATACAGATGAAAATATGTATTTGAGGCACAGTAAAGAGGCCAACGTGGCTGAAGAATGGTAGAAGAATGGTAGGCAGAGAGGTCAGAGAAGGTGGGCACAGGACACAGACAGTCCAGGAAGACATCTGAAGGACTTGGGCTTTGCCTTAGAGGAAGATTAGAGACCACAGGTGGTTGGGGTAGAGGAATGACATGATCTTTGAAAAGATTTTTCATTTACTCTTTCTTAGGATGCCACTTTCCAGATGTTATGGAAAGAGACTGTGTCCTTTTCATGTTATGCTGCTGCTGGCGAAGGTTTAACTTTTTTTTTTTTTTTCTGTTTAAGTGTTTGGAGAAAGGCTGTGAACCCATGTCACCATGCCATCTCCTCCCCTGCTGTCCAGATGGAGAATGTTTTATTTCCTCTGTGCTCTGACATTAGTGACTTGCAGGAAGGGCCTGACTCTCACTAATCCTCCAGGCCATTGTCATGAGGTGCTGCTTCCTGGAGCTCCTGAAACCATATGCAGCACAGGCACCCACCTCAGCCTCCAGTGAGCTTTGCCACACCCCATGTGTGTGCATGTGCAGGAGTGCTCCTGTTGTGGGATAACACGGTCCCACTTGTGGGTCCTTGGCCTCCGTGATAAAAAGAATTTTAATACGTGCCAGTCAGGAACAAAAGGTAGGAATTTATTTAGGAAAATAAGGAACTGGGGGAGAAAACAGGTGAGCGGACATCTTCCTGGCCAGACGCGAGCACGAGGGCAAGAGAGAGATCCCGAGGAAACACTTTCTTTTATAAGCTTTTAAGAGGGGTGGGCACAGAAGAAGTCTGGACCTCCTCCTTCTTCAGGTATAGGTGGGTGATAGGTAGGCATTCCAAGTTGGACCCTCCTCTTCCTCAGGTTTCAAGATGGGTCTGACCTTGGCTGTGAATCTCTGGTGTCCTTGGCCCTGAATCTTAGGTGGGGGCAGGGCTTTAAGAGATTAGGGTATGGGATCTCCTAAGGAACTTCCAAGGGTGGAGTAGAGGCTGAAGTGCTTCAGTTCCAGGTTTTTTTTATATTAAAGTGATATTTTTTACTTTTCCTTCCCATTTGTCTCCTTCCTATCTACTTATTTCTTCTATCCTACATCATTCCCAGGTTACTTTTTAATAAATATATGACTCATAGAAGTATTGTTCTTTGTTTGGCTTTCATTTTTCACAGAAGTTGAAGTGTTTGTAAGAAATAGCTGTAGATTTGTTTTTAAAGCACTGCAACCTTAAATATTTTTTGAAAATATTATACCTAAAATTTTCTTTTTCTTTGGAAAAAAAGTGATGGTAAATTTACAAAAATAATGTTGTATTGGCATTAGGTGGGTGACTATCAACCCATTAAAACAGTCAGTGAATTATCTTGGATATCTAATGTATACACAGGATTTCTCAGATATCTGAGAAAGAGGATTTCTGATAAAATTTTACCATATCCTGTTCTTTATACTGGAGTGCCTCAAATTTGGTTGTCGCATTAAAAGTAATTCAAATCTCTCCTCATGAAAAAGTCTAGTTCTTGGGACCTGGTGTTTACTTTCTTTACTTACTTGAACACTATAGAATCAACTTAGTGAGACCCTGTTTCAAAATAAAAAATAAAATAGGGCTGAGGGTGCAGCTCAGAGATAGAATGCCCCTGGGTTCAACTTCCAATAGCAAAAAAAGAGAGAAAAGAAGACAAAGACAAAGAAGAAGAAAGAAAAAAATCAATGGCATTATATTTATTAACATCTGGTTCAATATTCTTAATTAGCATGCAGGATTTAAAGAAATTTTTTTCTTTATGTATTATCTATACAGTAGGGCACAAAACCGATAAAGGATCAAATGAGTAAAAAATGGCCCTTAAACTTACCCTAATTTGTGACAGAATTCTTGGCTGTGGTAAAGACAATCTGAATCTTTGAAGGATAAACACTGGAGGAAACAAACCCCAAGTTCTTTATTTGCATTATAGATGTATTATGCATCATATGAATACTCTTTGCATGTCAGATATTCTGAATTGTTACTGTGGCTGTTATTGTGCTTACTTTTATTAAATGTGTTCCACATTTTGGTGGAGAAATCCTGGCAACTACACAAAGGTTGTACCCATTATCACTTCCACCAACTATGTATGAGAACTTTTCAAAACCCATAAGCAGTGTTTTCTGGTTTGGCTGAAGTTAAGGGAACATTGTTAAAAATCTAGTATTTGCCTAACAATTTTTCTAAGCACAATTGTTTTCTTGTTTTCACAATGTGTCTAGATTTAAAAGAAAGTTGTCATTATTATTGAAAACATTTCTGTGATGAGCCAATGAAGTCCCCAAATTAAAATGAATCATACTATGAAAGACCTACATTCAACATACTTCAAGCAAACCTACTCAGAACCATTGTGTAAGATTAGAAAACAATAAGAGAGCATTAAAAAAAAAAAAAGATTCAAAGCAAAAGTGAAACAGCAAAGGCTAGCCAATATTCCTGACTCTATTTTGTTTGTATCCATTTTAAGGAAGATATCACAATGACAGGAAATCTACTTAAAGTTTCTATCAAGAAATACTGCAAACATTTCCATGAGACATTTTCTGTCATGTGTCCAAG
>PVLC010022154.1:0-27105 GCA_004027655.1 Graphiurus murinus | reverse complement strand
GCCCAGTCACACCGAGACATGGAACAGGAGCTCGCTCATGCTGTCAACGCCAGCTCCAAGGCCATGGACCGAGTGTACAGCAAGCCCAGAACCGTGGAGGTACCTGCTCTTCCTTCTCAGGTCTGTCTCCTCCAGGGCGTCCGCAGCCCTTGGCCTTCCACACGGATGTACGTTTTGCTTCCTCTTAGGGGCTGAATTGCAGCTACGTCCTGGAGATGGTGAATAACATCCGAGCTCTGCGCAGTGAGACGGAGCTGCTGCTGGCAGGGAAGATGGCCCTGGTGAGCTGACACGGCGCCGGGGCTCCAGCTGTGTGTGACGGGGACCAGCCTTAGGGAAGGGGGCCCCAGGAGTCATCTGGTTTGAGTGGGGCTGGTGCCCTGCCCTCCGACAGCCTCTCAGCCAGTGGTCTGTAGCATGCCAGGAGCCTGTTAACAGATGTGTTGTGGCAGACAGAAAGTGTACTTCAACCTTAGATGTCTGTGGGTGTGAGCCCTTCTGTGCCCAGAGCTGGCTGTGTTGTGTGCGTGGCCTGCCCGTCCCCATTCCGCCCTGCAGAACTGGCTGCTGAGCCACCTGCTGGCCTGGGGCGGATGGAGCCTCAGGCCAGAATGGCCGGCCTCCTGGGTGTCAGGACATGGGGGGCACTTGGGGAGACTCTCAGTCTGGTATGACTCTGCGCTTGGCGTGGGTGGGGAGAGTGGTCCCGTCCCCTCTGTGATGGGCGCCCAGAGAGGCGCTGCACGGGCCCAGCACAGCCCTGCTGCCTGTGGCGTCACCACCTTCTCCCCTGACGCTGCTCACGAAGGGAGGTCTGGGCCCGCCCCGCACCAGGCTTCGCTCTGAGGGGCTTAGCCGGGCCCGCCTCCCCTAGCAGACTCCGCTGGGCCCAGGGCCGCCCAGCAGTCGACAGCTGTGTCTCTCTCCCTCCTGCTGGAGCAGCAGTTGGACCCTCCTCAGAAGGAGCGGCTCGGGGCTGCCCTCGCTGAGATGGATCGGCAGCTCGGGAAGCTGGCGGACACCCCCTGGCTCTGCCAACCCACAGAGCCCGGCGACGACGAGGTACGTGGGGCCAGGGCGTGGCCGTGGCGCTCTGGGCGCAGTGCTGGTGTGCAGGGTGGCCCCTGGAGCTCTGGAGTGGAGATCGCTTCTGGCGAAGCCCCTGACAGGCCTTCCCACGATTTCTCTGTGAAAAACGCAGTTCAGTGCAGGAGAGGCTTTGGCCTAGAGGAAGGGGTTGGGGATGATAGTGACTCCTAGTGGCCGGGACACGCTGTCCTCTGAGCCAGCCTGCAGCTGTCTGTCCCGGTGTGGAGATGTGTCGGTCAGATAATGGCAGGTTCTGGGAAGTCTGCGGTTGACAGGGACAGAGTTGGCGTGTCCCGCTCCCCCCGCACACTTCTGTAAGCACTGAGGTACTCCAGCTTGCTGCAGCTCTAATGGCTGGGATCAGCGGACCCCAGGGCATGTCCCTAGGATGGAGTCACCTTGTCTAGGTGCACAGAGCCAGGCGTGGGCAGCAGGTGGATGAGGACGTGCCTAGGCCGCCTCTGGGCTTCCTGCCTCTCGGGAGGGACTAAAACGGGGCCAGGAGCAAAGGTCAGCTTGATGTGCAGTCTCCGGAGATGAAACGTGGGCATCTCTGTCCCGTTCAGTCTGTGGGACCCTTGGCAGCAGTAGGTGAGGCTACACAGCAGGCAGCAGCAGATCACACTCAGGTTTCATTGAAAAAGAACAAAAGCAGCTCATCAGAATTGGTTACATAGAGCCGCGCGTGGTGGCGCACGCTTGTAATCCCAGCATTCAGGAGGCTGAGACTAGAGGATCCGGGTTCGAGGCCAGCCTCAGCTACCTAGTGAGGCCCTCCGCAACTTAGTGAGACTCGGTTTCAAAATGAAGAATAAAAAATAGGGCTGGGGGTATAGCTCAGAGGTAGAATGTCCCTGGGTTCAATCCTCCAGTGCCCCCCCCCCAAATGTTCATAAAAATTTAAGATGATGCATGTATTTATAGTACTTTTATTAGCTTCTTTCTCCTGAAACATCTCAATAGTCCCTTTGTGTATTTATTTATGCTAATATTTCCACTCTTTTTGTCTTTTGTGAATTTGGATGGTGTTACCTGACAGTCAGGTTTATGTGATTTGTTTTTGAAGGGCTAAATGTCTCATGAAGTTGAAAACTGTACTGAAAGGGAAAAACAATGATTGTATGGGTACGCTTTGGTACCATTATAAAGTTGAAAAATCCTAAGTCAAACTGTATTAATGCAGAAATAGAATTGCATACCCAGGACAATAAATCGTAAAAAGAGGAGCAGTTTATATTGGAAAAATTTGTTATGTAGGATCTTGACAGTCATAAAACTGTGCTAAATAAGCATCTACATGAGTTCTTTAAAAGTATGTTCTTTGTTTTCCAGTGTGTGGGATTTTTCTAATTATAATTGTGTTATTCCTACTTAATTTCTCTGTGCTGTCAGACAGCACTAGTATGTTACTATTCTTTGAACTTTATTGTGACCAGCTGAATGGCCTAGTACAGGGTTAATTTTTGTAAATGTACCTTGTCTGCAGTTGTGTGGTCTACTTCAAGTCTGTATTGACTTTTTTTTTTTTTTAACCTATCAAATACTGTTTAACTCCCTCTTTTCCAGGGTTATAGATGTCTCCTAATTTGTTGTAGGACTTTGTTACTCTTGCTGTATGTATTTTGAGCCTGTGTTTTTGGGTGCACAGGTTTTTTCAGTGTGTAATGACACTTTTATCATCAGGTAATTCTTTCTGCCTTCAAGTAAGCCTACTGGCTTGTACAAGCATGTGGGAGACATACTCGTACTCCTTAGCTTCTCTGGGCTGTCTGTCTCATAAAGAGCTTGTCACAGAGTGATGTATTGTAACCTCCGCGCCTCCCTGGGAGTGCTCCGTAGAGAGTAGAGAGGTGGCGGCCGACCAAGGGCGGCTTCCTCGGTTGCTCTTGCTGCTCCACCACAGGGATCCATCCCAAGGGAAGAGCAGAGCGCTCAGGGAGAGCCTGGCTCAGACAGGTAACTTTTAAAACGAATAGCCAAAAGCCTAGCAATCAAAAACTAGGAGATTGAATAATTTAATAGTCTTCATATAATGGCATATATGATACTTAAATATTTACAGAAAATTAACCACATGAAAAATGCCCATGTTATAAAGTGAAAAAAGTAGAATATAAAAATAGGCGGTAGGATCACTTTTAAACCATTTTTAAAAGGCATTAAAATCCATAATACAAGAACAAATCAGAGAGTGAAGCCGGCAAAGCCTGCCTTCCTAAGCCACCTGCTCCCCCTTAGAGCTGTGAATGCGGCCTTGAGAACCTGGAGTCTGATTCTTGGTGTTTCTTATTCTCCCCGACAGAATGTGATGCTGGATCTCTCTAAACGCACCCGCAGTGGTAAATTCCGCCTCGTGACCAAGTTTAAAAAGGAGAAAAGCAACAAGAACAAGGAAGCTCACAGTAGCCTGGGAGCCCCGGGTACCGCCCTCTCCTGCGGGTCTCCTGCCCTGGAGGCCAGCTGTCCTGGCCCACCCAGTTCTCCTGGTCTCTGCTTTCTCCCTTGGCCCCTCGGCTCTCCCCTGGGCCCCTGTGCCGTGCCCTCCAGTCCTATGGCCGCACTAGCCTGTCTGTGGCTGTGAAGCCACGCCCACGCTCGCCTTCCCTCTCGGTGTCAGTGCCCAGCTCAGAGGCGCTCTCCATGGAGACCGGGGCGCCGGGACACTGCGCTGCCCCGCCTGCCCCGAGTGGGGGGTTGGAGGTGACAAGACAGACTTGGAGACACAACTCTGGACTCAGACTGTGCTGGGGTCCTTCGTGCTTGCTCCTGATAGGCTACTGATTCCTGTTCAATCCCTTCATTGATCAGGGTTCCTGAGCCAGGAACCCCAGGCCACCAGTGATTGTGGGTGATAAAATCAATAGAAAATGGCACTAAAGGACATTTTTCCTTTGGGTCAGTAAATTGGGGCTTAAAGTCTGAAGGGCTGGCTCTGAGCACCGAGGCTGTCTCGCTTTGAGTGCCACGCAGGCCCCCACGAGTGGAGTTTGGGGGTGGTGGTTACCACCATTCGGGCAGTTCTCTTGATTTTTCTTTGCACGTTTGTCCAAAAATTGGGTTTCCACTAATGATGGCTCTGACTGCACGAACTCTTAACTCTCTGCATGTCTCCCTCCCTGCTGTGGTCCACAGCGAGGCTGAGGACACGCTGGCTTAGCCACGTTGAGTGTTCTCCTCGCCTGGGACGTGGAGGCACGGAGGCTGTGGCTCACCTGCAGGAACAGAGGCCAGCATGGCTGCGGCCCTTCCCCTCCGTGGTGGCTCCCCGCTGCACTGCTGGAGTGCTGCCTGGCTGGGTGGTGGGTGCTGGCTGCTGGGGACACCTGGGTGCCACTGTCGCTTGCCTTGCACGGGGCTCTGGGCACTCACTGCACTCGTGCTCTTCCGTCTCCGACAGTTCACCTCTGGGGGACAGAGGAGGTTGCTGCCTGGCTGGAGCACCTCAGTCTCTGTGAGTATAAGGACATCTTCACGAGGCACGACATCCGGGGCTCCGAGCTCCTGCACCTGGAGCGGAGGGACCTCAAGGTACTTCCACAGGCGACTTCCTGGAGGCCACACCTGGGCTTCCACACAGCTCCTCCACCTCTGTCTTCTCCCCTGACCCGGCCCTGTCCCGGCACCACCACTGTTCACGGCTCTTTTCAAGCCTGTCTGTGCACTTAAGGGTGATGAGTGTGCTCTTGCTGTTGGAGGCTGCACCTGCCACAGCCGAGCCAGGCCAGCAGCAGCCACAGTGGGCGGAAGCCTGGACTGTTGTAGCCACAGTGGCAGGGACTGGCTGCCGTTAGAAATGTAGAAGAGGCCGGGCACAGCCCGTGCGCTCCCGAGTTCAGCCGAAGCGCTCTGGTGGAGAGTGGTGCACAGGGCTCCTCTGTCACGCGGTGAGTGCAGAGCTGAGACGCCCTGTCCCCGCACTCCACGCGGTGGCTGGGTGGCTGGCGGGCGTGCTGCACTGCCCTGCGGGAGGCGGGGAGGCCCAGCCCTGTGCACCCGCACGCCGAGCTCGGCCCAGCCAGTCCCCAGAGGGTGAGAGGCCACCGGGGACTCTGGGCAGCGCCTCTCCCGAGGCCATCTGCACCTGCGTGCGCCCAGGCCTGTGTTCCGTCTTGGTCCTGTAGGATTGTTCTTGGTGATGTCGGCGGGTTTGTAGAGCGCAGGAGGGACGTGTCGGGTGACTTTGTGCTGTTTCCATCCTGTGTCACACTCGTCATTTCGCCCTCGTCTGTTCGGAGCGCTGAGTGGGCAGGCGCGTCCAGAGCCCTGTGTCCATGTGCTGTCCTCTGGCTCCTTCCTGGTGTCCATGTGCTGTCCTCTGTTGCAGGACCTCGGCGTGACCAAAGTGGGCCACATGAAGAGGATCCTGTGTGGAATCAAGGAGCTGAGCCGGGGCACGCCTGCCGCCGAGGCCTAGCCTCCGCCCTCTCGGCCTGCATTCCCCGCTCCCCCCGAGACTGAGCCGGGACCCTGCCCTCCGCCCGACCCCTCTCTTGGTGCTACTCCCCTCGTCAGTGCAGGAAGCCCCCCTGACGCCTGTCCAGAACAGCTCCGGGAGCCTTGAACATACCAACACAGCTACCTTTGACGTGCCGCCTTTCCCACTCGGGGCACTTGGCAGCCTGTGTCCCTCCTGCTGTCAGCTGTCACTGACCTGTGTCACGGCCACAGGGAACCTGGTGATGTCTGGCCTCCCAGGTACCAGGCACTCCTCAGAATCTGCCCGCCCAGGCCACGCGCTGGCACTGGCCACGTGGGTGGGCCGCCTGTGCCCTTGCGGCATGCCGGGCCCCGCCCTCGTGGTCCACGCCAGAACCTCGCGCCTGAAGCCACCTGTGGTTCTGCGCGGCAGCCGCTGCTATAGTCCCGTTTCTTCATGAGGTTTTTAAAAACAGCGGTTGTGCACTTTTCTGGTTCCAGAGTGGCATGGCCGTTTTAGTCCTACTCGTTTTAATCCGATTGAAGAGAAGCGAAGCCTTTCTGCTGCGGCCCGGTCAGCGCATGGCTCTGTGCCTGGCTCGCTCTGTCCTCGCTCGGCGTCCTGAGCTGTGGCCACGGCACGTGCCTGCAGGATGGCAGCGCCCAGCTTGGGCTCTGCGGGGGATGCGGGTTGGCGTTGGCTCTCCAGGCTGCGTCCCTGGGTGGGCAGGGTGGGGTCCTTCCTGTCAGACGGTCCAGAGGCTGACCTGTGGCGACTTCCATCTCCTGCTGCCCGGCCTGTGTCCCTGGGGTGTCTGGGGACTCTGGCTCGGTGGTCCAGGCTGCTCGTTCCCTACCTGTCCTTGGGCTCCAGCTCCTGGGCAGGCTGGCTGTGAGCCAGCAGGTGGCAGTGACAGTGGGCCGGGAGCAGGGCCGCGTCCTTTGGGCACAGTCCCCAGTTGGGGCGCCCCTGGTCCTCGCTGCGTGGGCTCTGTTCTTTCTCCTCATGGGGGCTTGTGATCCGGCCTGGGAAGAGGTGTGAGGAGGGTGGCCAGCTATGGCTCCCGCGAGAGGTGACGGGGGTGTGGGTGGGGTCTTCGGGTATCACCCACCCTTCACCCTACCTACAAGGGTGGCCGTGCAGGGAGCTGCCTGCAGGGCTGCGTGTGGACTTGACAGTTGATAGTGCTTTGCCTGGCACCCATCCTGCAGACCCTCAGCCCCCCCCCCCCCCCACAGATGGATTCTTTGCACTTGCGGGGCACCCTGCCCAAGGTCCTTGTAGTGAGTCCCATGGGAGCTTCCCACAGTGCCCTGCCCCCGGCCTGGGGACCCACTGACGGGTGGGCCTAAGAGCTTTGGGTGCGTGGAAGTGTAGGGTAATCTAGCCTCAGGAGCCACAAAGGAAGTGGCAAAAACCTGTGCCCACGGTACCTACTGCCCCAGGAGAGCCGGGCCTGGTACAGGTTGGACCTTTGGTGTGAAGGGGACATGAGAAGCAGCTGAGAGGGACCGACTACAGGGCCACCTGGAGCCTGCAGTTCTCCCCACGGGAAAGCACTGGTTTTGGGTCAGAAACCACTTGTGAAGGGACCGGCATGAGTGCTCCTGGAACCTGCCAGTGGCCCAAATGGCCCACGCTCCACAAGCGTCATGTCGTGGCCGTGGTCACCCTGCCCAAGTTCCCCTGCAGTGGCTCTGGCCAGCTGTTCATTCTACGTAGAGCAGGAGGAAGGATCTCGAAGGTCCTAGAAAAAAGGTTTTGTGCCCGTGGGTGGGGCTTACCCCTCATATTTATAATCTTAATTTATACAGCAACCACCCGAAAGCAGATGCCTCTTGTATTGTAATGTACATAGTTCCCGCCAGAGAGTTGTAAATAAGTCGTTCTGTGTATAAATAAACAAGTCTGCTTTTGATCTTCCCCGCCAGAGCCCCTGTCGTCATTGTGTCATTCCTTGTGCTCCGATAGAAACTAGTGGTTGCCAAAACTGGATTCGGAATGTTTTTCAGTTGCTCTAAAAATAGGTTGAATTGTTGGCTGAAAAAGAAAACAGAAAGCTATTGTATTCCTTAGGGGTGTATTTTTTATGTTCCACTGGGTTAAAAATTCAGCCAGGAGGTGGGACGGTTTGGGCCTCGCGTGCTGAGGAGCGCTTCGCTTTCCTGAAGCCCACATTTTGTGGAGCCTCCTGCTCGGCCGTGCTGCGTGGGTGTGCAATCAAGAAGGGAATGAGAGGGAGGGCTGCTTGTGCCCTGGCCAGGCAGTCTGAAGGGCTGTCGTCAGGGCCCCTTGCAGCTGACTGCGCCATCGGGGACCCAGCAGCTGAAGCCAGCTGTGGATTATCAGGCATTCTTGCCCCTCCCTGTTTTTGCCAGAAGAATGTCACAGTTGAATAAATGTTTCCTGCAACTCACTGCCATGGCCAGTCCTGTCCCCTCCCATCCCCTCCAAGGAAGAGAACCAGATGACATCCAGTTTCTCCTAATACAACCTTTCCCATGAGTCTGGATTTATTTAAAAGTAAAACATACTTCTGTTATTTCCAAAGCAGCACTGATACAGTATTTCTAAATATAAACCATGTTTATTTATCCTCTGAAGTTCGCTTGGGAAAAAAGGCCACAAAAATTTTAAGCAGAACATGAAGCAGTCTGCATATGATAGAAACGGAGGACTGTAGCTTTAAAAGTGCTTTATTTTCCCCTTAACAAAGTCTTAGAATTAAACACAAATGGAGGGAAAGGCAACGCACACCAGCAGGCGGGGTGGCGGGTGCCCTCTGCTGGCCAGCGTGTCCGGCAGTTCATCCTTGCTCATTTGGGTGTTTAAGAGGTTTGATGAGGCCTCTGGCGTTTTGAGAGCTAAGTGTTTCAGTTATTACATTAATATTTTATTACTTTAACATGGGATACACTGGTATATTAAGGAACTGTCAGTTACAGTACAAGAATATCCTAGGCGCAGGAGGGCGGGGCCAGAGCAGTAGTAAAATGTTCCGCTGCAGCAGCATCAGCCCGTCCGGGTGTCCTGAGGACACGCCGCAGTTAGTGTTGCACAACTGAAAGTGCTTGCTAGTCCAAGTCCAACGTCTGGAAACATCAACCGAAACTGATACCTAATTCAACACAGACTGTCAGACAAATACACAGAAGCGACGAAAGATGGGGCAGAGAAGGAACAGCAGGGCCACCTGCGGAGTCAAAGGCACCTCGGTCCTGGCTGACGGCCACTCCACTGCCACCTTCTCCCCACCTCACCATCCCAGCTCTGCGAGTGGGGACGACAGGGCTGAGACGCCGCGGGATGCAGACGGCCAGCAGGGCGAGTGCGCCTTCCACCTCAGAGCGAAGCTCTGGACCATTAATCACCCCAGGGTGCGGTTACTTGCCTTAAATACCAACTAAATCGTTACACTGGGCTGTTAGCTGTGTTGAGGAAAAGAACTCATTACACTTTCTTTCATCTGTTTTAATTGAGGCTACTCAGGAATAGGGGTTCGGCGTGGGAACCCACGCATGTGGAGAGCTTGTCTGCGGTGGCCCTGCCTCCTACCAGGCTTCCAGGAAGGAAGCGAGGCTGAGGCGCTGCAGGCTGCAGTGAGAACATCCAGGCCGGCCCTCAGGCGGCAGCTGGCCATGCCCGAGGCCTCCTTCTCCTTAGCAGCGCCATTTACCTTTAGAGGACAGCTAACACTTTAGAGCCAGAGTTTTAACTGTGCCCCAGGGCAGCGTGTCACTGACAACCAGAACCATGGGGGTGACGTCAAAGGTGAAGGCGCCCTTTCCTTTCAGCCCTGCAGTGTGCAGCAGACTAAGGTCACCTCGACAGTGTCGACTCTTTTATACAGCAGATTTGTCTGGTTTGAACAACATGCCATTTTGTCCACACTTGTGGTTAGTGCACAAGTAGTAAACTTTCTGGAAAAAGGCCACCGGAGTCGGGCGTGGTGTGAGGTCACCCCTGGGTCTGCGGCCACGGGGCTGAGCAGCCGCATGCACTTGCCTGGTCTGACAGGAGCGGGCCCTCTGTCATAGCGAAGCCGAGGACGCGGCGTCCGAGGTTGTGCAGGCAGCAGCTTGTCCGTGTTCCGCCTGCCACATCTGCTCCTGTGGCACTGGCGAGGCAGCTGTATCGAGGGCACAGAGCCTGGGTCCCGGGCTGGGGGCGCCTGCTGCCGCTGCTATCTGAAGCTCCCGACGCGGATGGACAGAGAAGCTTCTGGCTCTCGGGGCCGGGCGGCCGTCCCCGAACTGGAGAACACGCGGCTGCTCTGCGTGCAGAGGGCGCCTCGCCTGTGGAGAGACAGACACTGTCACGGGGTCGAGGGCGGAGAATGGCTCAAAACACGGCAGACGGCGCAGCGAGGACAGGCGTTTCTGGGCCCACAGAGGACCCTAGTCTACCCTCCTCCTGACTCTGTGCATGAGGACAGTAGCGTCCCCACACCTGTCCCAGACTCGGTCTCCTGATCTGCTAGGAGCAACTGTCAGCAGAGTAACCATTTTTTTCTTTCACTTTTTAAACTGAAGTATAACATTCACAGTGCACACAAACCATAGGCACACGGCTCCACAAATTATAAATGTACACACCCGTGTGGCAGACGCAGCTTCTTTTGCACTTTGGTCCTCAACCTGAGAACCACCGCTCTGACTCCCCCCGGCAGATTAGTGTTTGCTGTGGCGCGAGCACGCCACGGCACTGTGGCTTCCTCTGCCCGTCTCATGTTTATGTGGCTTGGGTGCGCGTACGTGCCTGTGTTACCCACCGTGGGAAGTCTCCACAACTCAGATCTGTCCCATGCCAAGCGGCCTCCTTGCTGGGCCCAGGACCAGCCTTGTCACGAGGCTGCCAGCCGTCTTTGGTGGCCCTGTGTCTGTGCCCTGTCGCACGTGTGCATCGGAGGGGCCTGCTGGGCCAGAGTGAGTCGCTGGCCGCAGGAGATGCTGCCTGTTTTCCAAAGTGGTGGTTCCAAGTCCACACCCACCAGCAGGGGACACTGCGTCCTCTCGGGCTGGTACCAGTGGCATTTCCATTCAGCAGGTGGTGGGTGTGTAGTGACACCTCATGGTAGTTTCAATTTACATTTCTTTCATGGATGGACGTGAACATTCTTTGTATGTTGGCAAGAAGTCTGCACTTCCTTTCCTGTGAAGCGTCAGTGTGCTTCCTGCCTGCATTTGTATTGGCTCTTGTCTTATTTGCAAGGATGTTTCCCAGATTCCCGGCAGCCCTACCCTCTGACCCAGCCACTGCACTCGCAGAACCGTGGCCCCCACACACACACCCTCATCTGTGTTGTCAGCCCGGGCGTTGGCGAGACGGGGGTCTCGTTACCCAAGTGAGGGTCCATTCCCACACTGCACCAAGAACCTTCTGCAGCAATGACGAAGGAAGAGCATGCTCCCTGAAAGGATGTGCAGGTGGCAGTCACCGTGGTCCCTGGGGAGTGGTGCAGAGACTTCTCAGGGAGCCCCTTTGGTGGTGTGAGTTTGGAAGCAGGTAACTTAATTTCCAAAAATTACATGAAATGAAAATAAATAGTGGCCTCATCCTGGGGCCACCAGGGCACAACTGTTGTGACCCTGTGGGACGGGGTGGGGGGGGGGAGGGCATGCACGGTTGAGTGCAAGAGTCAGTGATGCCACTGGGACGCCGCCAAGCAGCACAGGCCCTGGTGCCGACGGGACGAGGTGAGACGCCGGGGAATGGGTTCATCTCGGCACTTTTGTGCAGGGGTGCTGTCAGAGGGTGTTATTCAGGACCTGAAGTGTGTGTGTGACTTGTAGGTGGAAAACTCTGCCGCAGCCAGAGCTGGGACCCTGCTCAGTGTGGGGCACCAGCCTTGCAAAGTGCGGAGCTGGGAACCGGGTGAAGACATGTGTCCCCTGCCTGGCGGAGACAAAGGACGTGGGGAGCTCCGGGAAGCAGCAGGGACAGGCCTGGCAGCACATCACCTCCAGAACAAAAGAAAGAACTCACTGAACACAGGTGCACGGGGTATAGCTGAGAATGAGAGGAAAATCCCCTCTGCTTAGGGAGCTCAAGTTCTAGATCCTTCCATTCTCGTAGTTCCCACCTGTGCTCCTGTCACCAGTCTTCCATTCCTACCCCCGAACTCATTCACTCATTCACCACACACAGCCAGAGCGATCATCTGGAACTGCAAGTCGGGCACGTCACTTCCTGCTTCCAGCCCTCTGCCAGCGGCCGGCCTCTCACCGCGCTTACATCAGACTGCGCCGCAGCCCCGGGCCTGGCCGGCCTCGCACCGGCCTGGGCTCTCTCCCTCCCGACTTGCAGACGCCGCCAGCAGGCCGCTGCCCAGTGTTTGGGGAGGAGAGGAAGATGGGAAGTGAGCAGGGCCAGGTCAGGCAGGTGGATGTGGAGCCAGAAGCAATCTGAGGAGCGGAAGCTGCTTCAGGAGAGAGGGCGTGCGCTGGAGATGGCTGTCAGTGGAAGCCATCTACAGAGGACGGGGATACGGGTGGCAGAGAAGCAGCCCAGCACACAGATTTCTCCGAGAGGGCCCCGCCTTAAGCAGCAGTTTCCAGGCAGGAGTGGGAAAAGTCACAGGAGCCCCTGGAGCTGCATTCGAGCAGGAATTACCTATGCTTCTTCCCCTGAAGCAGCTGTTTCTGTTTTTCTTTCCCAGCGTCGTCTCTAACTGTGCTGAAGTCGTCGTCGTCATCAACCAGGAGATTCTACATTTCAAAAGAAATTAATGAGGTATGTTTTAAAAGTTACCTGTGTTAGCAAAGGGAAATATTCAAATTAATATAAGCTAGATTTTAGATTTTAGAGCTAAACATCCTAATGCGTGATGAAAACAAGTGGGTAGGGGCAGGAAGAACTTCATCACGGGAAGTTAATTTTCCGCCATCTGACCCTTGCCTTCAACTAATGCTCCCGCTGGGACCGAGCCAAACAAAAGGGGCTTTAAGGGACCTAAGTTAAGAACAAACAACGCAGAAACCTCCACAGGGACCACACAGATCTCCAGTCTGCTGTGCTAGAAACACGGCTATTTGTTTAAACTGTCAGCTTGTTTTCACCTATGTATTTCTGTGACTAAACTGTGAGCTTTGAAAAGGCATGAGCTGTCTGCTAATTAATTCCTTGCAACTTCCCTCAGGCTTTCTCTACTGCAGGCTCTTCAATGCAGGATGTTCAATAGGCTCCAGAGTGGCCAGGTGCCCTCCCCTTCCCAGACGCTGGCTACTTTTACACGTGAGTGTTATCCCAAGTCAACCCTGCCTCTTCCCTTGGTGGCCCGCAGAGGCATGCCTCAGGGAGTGCTGACGAAGGAAAGAAGGGACAATCCTTGGCCTTGTCTGGCCGAATGTTATGAGCCCCACGTTCCCCCGGTTAGGGGCCACGCTCTGAAGCGCATGTTACAGTCCTACCCTTGGGTGACTTGAGAGTCACTGCACACCATCGGAGGGCCTGGCTGGTTCTTGTGCACCACCGCAGGTGAGAAACCCCGAGACGCGTACGTGGGCTCTACCCTAGCGAGCTCACAGGACATGTGAGCTGTGCATGATATACTTCTTAGAAAATGGTGAAACAGAGCCGGGCGTGGTGGCGCACGCTTGTAATCCCAGCATTGGGGAGGCTGAGACCAGAGGATCCGGGTTCGCGGCCAGCCTCAGCTACCTAGTGAGGCACTCTGCAACTTAGTGAGACTCGGTTTCAAAATAAAGAATAAAAAATAGGTCTGGGGGTATAGCTCGGAGGTAGAATGCCCCTGAGTTCAATTCCCAGTACCGCAAAAAAAAAAAAAAAAAAAAAAAAGAAAATGGTGAAACAGCTGGGAGCAGTGCTGCGCTCTTGTAATCCCAGTACTTGGGAGGCAGAGACAGGAGGATCACAGCCAGCCCTTTGTATTTTTTATTTATTTATTAATTTTTTTTTTTTTTGTGGTACTGGGAATTGGACCCAGGGGTCTTCTACTTCTGAGCTACACCCCAAGCCCTATTTTATTTTTTATCTTGGACTAGGATATCTTGGACAAGTTGCTGGGGGCCTTGCTAAGTTGCTGAGACTGGCCATGAACCTGCGTGCCTCTTGTCTCAGCCTCCCAAGAACTGGGATCACAGGCGTGTGCCACACCCAGCTCACATAGCTGCATTTTAAAAACACACTTGCCAGGTGGTTTGCTGGTATTTTATTTGGATTTTTTACGTTTATGTTCATGAGTGACACTGTTCTAAATTTTCTTTTATTGCCACTGGCAGTTTTAATATAAAGGTTCTACTTTTCTCATAAAATGTTTGGCTTTCCCTCTCTTACCCATTCTCTGAAACAATCTGTCTAAAATGAGACTGTCTGCATCTCTGATAAAATTTCTCCATAAAGTCATTTGACCCTTGGAGTCTTGGCAAAGTGGTCAACTACTGTTAAACAACTCACCTTAATACCAACCGTGTCTCCATCTTTCAAGTAATAGGGTGCCCCTTGCAAATTATCTTGCTTTTTCTTCTTTTTCCTCTTGGTAATTTGCTGGTTCTACAGGAAAACCAAACTTCTGAGATAAAACTCAACCTCAAAACTCTTACTACTGCGAGACACCGCAGTTGCCCTGCTACGCCAGCGTGCCCCAAGTCTCTGGGGAAGCCCATAACATTACCCAGCTGGATATCGGAAGCCACTCAAATTTGTCAGGGAAGTATTTGGCAATTTCAATTTTCTCCACAGGAAGAGAATAGAAATCGGCCACTCTCTGCCTCAAGGAGCCAGCAGTCCAGCCTCGGGCGGTGTCCCACACTACGTCCACGGCAGGGGCGTAGGCCCTCTCCCCGGGGATGCGCATCTGCGTCCTCAGCAGCACATCCTGGGGGCTGCACCAGAGAACAGAATGCCAGATGTAAAAGGAGCCAACTGGAGAGCACGCGGTAACTGCTGGGGTGTGAGGGCAGCGTCCCTGGGGCTCTGACTCTTCCAGGCTGCACGAGGGAGTCTCCCTTAAAGTCTCAACGCTAGTGGGAAGCTCACTCTCCAGGGTCTCCTTCCATCCTGACCAAGAGAAGGAAGAGCCATCCTGAGTGGGCAGCCAGCCCTTGGAGAGGAGGCGGCAGTGCTGCGGGGAGGACGTGTTCTCAGTGGGGATGGGGACACCAGACACCCCGACTGCGGTTTCGGGCCATGCAGCCTCCTGGGAAGGAAATGCTGGTGCAGAGCCAGAAGCTGGCAGGAAGACAGCTGGCTTGAAGCAGACAACTTTGCACTGATTTGGGGAAGCGTAAGTCTGAAGTGCCGTGGGGCAGCCAGGCAGGAGGAAGGGGGTGGTGCAGACAAAGAGACAGCAGGAAAAGGTCTCTGGGTATGGAGGAGAAAGACAGGAGGTAAGAACTACAGAGAAGAACTGGACGGCAGAAGCAGGAAATGAACAGCTGTGTAGGATGGTGAGACAGGATGGTTTCTAGATGCCGTCGTCATTCTGTTGCCTTGGTGTCTTACCCCAAAGGAGGGCTGACCCCCCTGGAAAGGAGGGCGATGGGCAGGAGCGCGTGGGAGAAGGTGGGCCTGGGTGGTGAGGCGATGCAAGCAGAAGGGGAGGCCGGGGCCCAGGGAAGGGACTTGAGAGAGATGACTCCAGGAGGTGTGCAGCCCCCAGGTCAGCAGAGCTCGGCCACAGGAGAGAAAGGGTCAGGGGTGAAGGTCAAGGGTGTGCTGAAGTTGCAAAGGGAGGGACGGAGGCTGGGTGAGGAGCCTCCCCGAGGTCAGTGAGAGGACCCCGAGGAGCTGGGGACAGAAGAGCTGACGGGCAGACGGGCCAACGGGCCTACTTGTGTAAGATGCTGCTGAGAATGAATTATCCCAGGGCCCAAGTGTTCTACTCGGAGCTCACTCATGTTACAAAAACCGGCAAAGGACACAAAACAATCCACACATTTACAAAATACAAATTTTTTTTTTTTTTTTTTTGCGGTAGTGGGGATTGAACTCAGGGGCATTCTACCTCCAAGCTATACCCCCAGCCCTATTTTTTGTTCTTTATTTTGAAACCAAGTCTCACTAAGTTTCGGAGTGCCTCACTAGGTAGCTGAGGCTGGCCTCGAACCCAGATCCTCTGGTCTCAGCCTCCCGAATGCTGGGATTACAAGCGTGCGCCACCACGCCCGGCTACAAAAATTTTTAAAGCCTTTGAAACCTTACTAGCAATTGAAGCACTGGAGAAAATCAAAACAAGACAATCATTTTTATTTATCAATTTAGGAAGCATCTAAACAATGAAATATTCAAGGTTGGTTTAAGGGGGAGGTGAAATAAATACTCGGAAGCCCTGCTGATGGAGCAGAAAATGTCACAACCTAACGTGGAAAGGAATTTAACTATTCATTTTAAGAGGTTTAAAGTGTCCATGCCCGTGTCCAGGAACTCCCCTGCAGGAAGCACCCTGGTCATACAACTTGTGCTATGGAAGCACTCTGATAAGAGCGCAGGGCGGCGCAGGGCGGGCATGGCTGCAAGGCCAGGCGGATGGTAAGGGTGCTGCTCACGTCACAGCAAGGGGGGGGACAGGAACACGCCATGACAGGAACAAGGCGGCCTGATAAAAGATGTTCCCACAGCGAAAAGGAATAGGATAGTCTGACCGTAGGCAATTTTGGGTGCTTCTTTATTTAATACATAATTATTGACTATGTCATAGGCACTATTCCAGGTACTGGGGATATAGCAGCAAACCAATAAAACACATTTCCACTCTCGGAAAGCTGACATTCTAGAGTGGGAGACAGATAAGTAGCACGTCAGATGATGTTAGGACGAGAAAAGCAGGAGGCGGGGAAGAGCGACACGTGCTGCTCAAGCCTGTGTCACCCAGGTGCACCGAGGAGGGCTGTGGTGAGCACCCCGCTGACACTTCAACACACCTGGCTAACGCGCCCTTGGGGGTCACTGAAAAACTAACCGCACTGTCTTTATGGGAGAATGAGCTTCAATTCCAGACACTGACACACAAACACATTTCTAGAATGCAATGTTTTCAGTTGATAGACGACTTAGAAGCAGTGATACCACATTGTTGATGAGCTTGTTACACTTTTAAAGAGACTACCTGTATGATAACATGCGTGGGTGTGACTTTGTGCAGTACAATTTCTTACCCCAAGTTTTCTTCTTTCTGAAGGGGTTCTAAGCAGATCTCAGCTCTCCTCCCTAGTTTATATTCCCTGACAATAAATGAAACAAAAAAAAATACTGAGTGAAATATCATTTAATTTAAAACAATTACTTTTTGTCAATTTAAGCTTTTTCTTTCAGCAAAGGACTGTTTTCTGAATACTGTAGAAAACCACTCAAGCTTTCAGAAAAAGGGAAACTTCAGAATCCTTGCTGCAGTGGTTTTAGATAGTCAGGTCATTTTTTACTAAACATGGGGATCTGCTCTGTGAGGATGGCTAAATTGCCAGAGAGATGTCCTTCTGTTTGGCCGAGATTTTGCTTCTACTGCTGCTGCGTGGGCAGTGTTCGGGATTGCTGACACAGAGTCCCTGAGGGTGCTTTTTGCAAAGGAAACTAACAAGTACATTCAATATCCCATACACATGAAGCTGCAAACTGGTTGGCATACTGGTTGGATCAAACATTTCCTCAACCAGAGACAGCTCAGCCCTAACTTCCACTTCACTCCAAATTCTTTTACATTATGATAATGTCAGTCTCTGAAGCAGAGAGAACATGCGCAAAGCTACGTAGCTTCTTAGTATGGAAAGCTGAAGTTGTTCGTTTATGGTAAGAAGTGTCATCTGCCTCAGAAACGTGGAGTTACCAGGAACGGGCTTTCTGCTGTCATCTCTCTCATGGGATGCACTCCCCCACCTGCCACCCGCCTGTGCTGGTGGTGGACAGGGACAGCCGGGTGTCCCGCAAGGAACCTACTTGAGCTGCAGCCGGTTGGTCCGTAAGAGCCTGCCGGGGCGCCGGCTCTCCACCATCCAGGCTCTGAGGAGGGCTGGGGCCGGGGCAGCGAGCTCCGAGAAGGGGGGCAAGGCCCTGGCCTGGACAAAGAGACAGGCGTTTCTCCACTGGCTTTAACTGCACTTGTAAAAGCACACTGACGAAGCACTACACAATGGCATCTGAAGGATAGAGCATCTTCAGTAATGCTAAGATCTGTTTTAAAAATCAGAGGGATATCTATGTCTTAAGCGAGTTCATCTCGAGTAAATTTTACATTCTCCACTGAAATTGGTTGGAGAAATAAGTGACCTTCCTATTTCTAGACTGGAGCCCAAAGCTGCTTCTTAATCATGTTTTAAAAAATGAAACTTTAGAGTGAGTTCTTCTCGAGTGTGATTCACAGAGCAGAGCCCGCTCTAACAAAGGCTCTGCAGCATTCACCAGCGCTGCCAGTGCAATAGAAGCTTTGGCTCAAACCAGAAGGCCAAGCTGCGTGCTCTAATCCTGTGGTGGCAGGTAACACTGAGCGTTGGCTTGCCCTTAGGCTACACCATGTAATGGGGTCAATATTCCTCCATTTTATAAACCTTTTTAAAAAACAGCAGTTTTGCACCTTCTGGCCTGATACAAGAAAAAAGTGTCTTCCAAATTGTTCTCATGGGAATGGAGCCATCTGTCTTCTTAAGGAATGTTGTTTCACACGCTGAGGACACGGAAGAGCCAGAAACCATCAACTGCTAGTCATATGGAGGCCCCACATTTTTTCCCTTTACGTAAGAGAAGTGATGTTCATTTTGGTCTAACAAAAGCAAGATGTGTCTTCAACATTCTGTGTTGATTTAATCCTGCGGGCTCCCTATTTGAACAAAACTCCTCTTCTCTGTGCACGTCAATGCATAAGATAATAATCCAGTATCTGGTTTAGCGTCCTAACACAAAAGCTGATCACCTGACCTCATGGAGACTGAAAACACAGCTTGTAACTAAAGACGTTTGACATGGATCACAATGGCACAAAACAATGTAAATAAAGGGGTCAAGTGAATGCTTCACAGATGGTTCAAGAAACCGTGTTTCCCTACAAAAATAAAGATGAACATAAGCCGCGAGTCACTGAGGAAGATTCAAACACAAGCACGGCATGCCTATCGGAGTTGGGGCGTGAGGGCCACGAGGGCAGGGGCAGAAACAGACACAGGCGCTGTCTGGGCCACGGGCGTGAGCTGCCTGCTGGTACTTACCCCTGAACATGGCATATTACAAATGCCATATCAGAACAGACTGTAATTGAGGGAAAAGGAAATAGAAGAATACATTAATATTTCAGGGAAGAAGCCGCATCACCACTAAGGTTCTACGACAGGAAGAAGTCTGACCTGAGACTTCAGGTCCATCAACTTCGCATCTTCGGAGATTTCGATGTCTCCCAAGTAGAGGAGAGAAACTTCTGCAGGTACATGGCCAGGAGCACCTTCAAAAGGACAGAGCTAGATGTTTGGAAGGAATTTTAAACTTATCTATTTCATATTTCTGAAAGACATTGCCATGTTTTGATATCTTAATAGGTTTCTTTGATATTGTAATGTTTTGATATTATACATAGGTTTATTAAAACGCCATTTAAGAACCTCTGAATCTAAATCCTTCAAATTAGCTCCCTTATAACTTCAGTGCCTGCCTGGTGGGTTAGCAGTCAGGGAGCAGGCTGGTGGCACAATCCTACGGGAATCTGAGCTGTGATATCTATCTAGAATGTTTTTTTCCAAGCCAAGTGCGGTGATACATGCCTGTAATCCTAGCATTTGGGAGGCTGAGATAGAAGGATTGCTAATTTGAGGCCAGCCTCAGCAACTTAGCAATACTGTTTCAAAATAAAAAATAAAAAAGGGGCTAAGGTGGTGATACATCTCAGATATAGAATGCCTCTGGGTTAAGTCCCCAGTACAAAAAAAAAAAAAAAAAAAAGAATGAAAAGAATGTTCTTTTCCAACTTCTTTCTTCCTCAGAGAAGACTTTGTTGGTAGGATATACTGCCCGTAGTCTTTACATTTGGTTCTTTTTCTTTCTCATAGCACTTATCCCAACTTGGCATTCTTCTGCCTATTTTTTGGTGTGTATGCATATTTGGCCTCATCAGTAGGATTTTCAAGAGGGGCAGATGGTCCACCTTGTTTGTCATCCCAGTGCCTGGTATGGTGGTGTCACATACCAAAGGCCAATTCCACAATCATTTGTGGAATGAAGGAAATCTTGACAATAAGAAGCCTTTCCAAGTATGTTTTAGAAAAGGAAAAATCAAGCTGGGAGTGGTGGCTCATGCTTGTAATCCCAGTACTTGGGAGGCTGAGAGCAGAGGATCTGGGTTCAGGGCCCACCTCAGCTATCTAGTGAGGCCCTCTGCAACTTAGTGAGAGCCTGTTTCAAAATAAAGAATAAAAAATAGGGCTGGGGTGTAGCTCGGAGGTAGTATGCCCCTGGGGCCAATCCCCAGTGCCACAAAAACAAAAACAACAATAACAGGGAAAACCAATGCTCTCTCATCAAAAACTGAATATAAAAGTTGTTGTGTCAGGCGTGGTGGCACACGCTTGTCATTCCAGTACTCAGGAGGCTGAGACTAGAGGATCACAGGTTCAAAGTCAGCCTCAGCAACTTAGTGAGGCTCTCTGCAACTTAGTGAGACCCTGTTTCAAAATAAAGAATAAAAGATAGGGCTGGGGGTGTAGCTCGGAAGTAGAATGCTCCTGGGTTCAATCCCCAGTACTGCAAAAAAGAAAAAAAAAAAGTTGTCGTATTTTAAATTCAGAGTATTCCCTCTTAGTTTTGCTTTAACTCAATGTCTCTGCTTATTGCCAAGCACAGTGCTGGTACATAAGAAGAAATTACAAACAAATTTAAAGGGAATTAAGTGAAAAAGCCCTCTTTGTGAGTGACTCCTCTGTCTCAAAGAAACTGCAGGCTGCTGCTACCTGAAAGACACTTTCATGAAAGTCTAAAGAGTGAAACCTATTTCCTACTTGTAATACAGAAGCACTACTGGGAACCTTTTTTCATACTTTCATGGATAAACACACTAATTAAACATGCTTTTTAAATCAGTATTCAACTCTAAACATAATTCTATTGCTCAAGCGTTTTTAGAATTAATGTGAACCAATGTAACTCAACTAAAATAGCTTTATAACAATTACATAGCTGATTTAACATATTTTATTACTCTGTATATACAATCTTTAAAAAATAAAGAAACAATTTGACTTATTTATATTAATTTCATCACTGAGGTTTCAAAGTCAAAAAGAAATACAGTACATGAAATAATACTTCAAGGAACTAAAAAATATAAATAATTAAGTATAGTATGATAAAAAGAAAAATATAATTAAAGAATTGACCTTATAAAAATAATTCTCTTGGCGTAGGGGTGTAGCTCAGTGGTAGAGCAACTGCTTAGCATGTGCATCCCCAGCACCAGAGGGCAAAAAACCTCTCTACTGCAGAAGAGATTAAAATGTACTGTCGTGGCCAGGTGTGGTAGTGCACACCTGTGATCTCAGTACTTGGGACAGGAGGACCGCAGGTAGGCAGCCAGCCTCAGCAACTTAATGAGACTCTGTTTTAAAATAAAAGAATAAAGTAGGGCTGGGAGGTAGAAGGCCCCTGGGTTCCATCCCCCGTACCGCCCCCCACAGTGCCGTCATTATAATAAAGTGGAATTTCAATTCATTGCTAGTGACTTCTGCACACTGAGTTGTGTACGCTGAGTTCTGAGTGAGATAGCATGTTTGTACTGTTGGTACTTCTTCTCAGAAGTCGGTGGGATGATGGCAGATGCCCCAGAAGCAGCTCCTGGGGGCTTTGGTGGAGAGGCAGGGAGACCAGGAGACATGCAGGATGTGGCCTCTGCCCTGTAGTTGGTGGAATAGGCTGAAGCCTCAGTCTCCTCGTACATGGTAAGAAGTGTGGCCTCTACCCTGTGGATCTGGAGAGGCGACACAGAAAGGACCTTTGAAAAAGTATCATCTGTTGATATGATAATAAAGAGAATAATAGGGCATACAGCGCTTTACAGAAGTCACAAAGCACTGCATAAAAACAGGACAGTGTTTAAAGGACGTATTAAAAAGGAGTAAGTAGGCTTTGATGTCCAACCTTACTTTTTTTTTTTTGGAAACAGGGTGACACTAAGTTGCTGAGGGCCTCACTAAATTGCTGAAGCTGGCTTGGAACCTGGGAGCCTCCTTTCTCAGACTCCGGAGCACTGGGATTGCAGACGTGTGTCACTGCGCCCGGCCCTGGCCTTGCGTCTCACATAGACGTTCCGCCGGCTCCGAGCAGAGGTGGCGTTCTGCTGGGCTAGGACACGCTCGGCTGCGGGCATTTCGCGCTGTCCTTACCTGGGGTGTCCGAGGCTCTGCAGCCGCCACCTCCACAGGGGGTACGCTTGGGCTGGTCTTGACTGCCCCCGTGTCCTGAGGGAGCCCGAGGCTGGTACCACCAGATGGGCACCTTCAGGAAACCCTGGAGAACAGAGCATCTTTTACTGCTGTGGTGTGCAAAGATGAAGTGAACCTTCACTTGTGCTCCACGGAGAACAGGTCTGGGTGACATAACAAGTTCCTGAATTCACTGTTTTTCCTTCTAGATTTACTCCTCACTGCCATAAGTTAAACCTTTTTTGTTTTTGTTTTTTTTGTGGTAGTAGCATGGATGGAACCCAGGGGCATTCTACCTTTGAGCTACGCTCCCAGCCTTATTTTTTTATTCTTTATTTTGGAACAGGGTCTCACTAAGTTGCAGAGGGCCTTACTAAATAGCTGAGGCTGGCCATGAACCTGCAATCCTCCTGTCTCAGCCTCCCAAGTACTGGGATTATAAGTGTGCGCCACTACGCCTGGCTTGCAAAACATTTTAAATATAAATTTCAAGAAATGCATGTTAGAATCTTTTTCTGTTTAGCATATTGGTGAATATTAACAGCCTAATTCAATTAAATACATGTAAGTAAAAACAAAAAAAATCCATTTTTTTTTTCACCTAGCAGACCGTCAAAACCTGGAAAGTCTAAGAGTCTAATAAAATTCTCTGTTGGTGAAGATATTGATCAACTTGAATGCTCATAAGCTGTGGCAGAAACATAAATAGCCATGAGGTTTTTGCAGAGTAATGCAGTTACATCTGTCAAAATTTCAAATGCCAAGCCCCCGACCCAGTCATTCCACATTTAAGGATTTACCTTCTGATACAGGTATGTAGCAAGTCACATACGCAAGGATATTCGCTGCAAACTGTTTTTTTTTTTTTTGCGGTACTGGGGATTGAACTCAGGGGTGTTCTACCTCCGAGCTACACCCCCAGTCCTATTTTTTATTCTTTATTTTGAAACCAAGTCTCACTAAGTTGCAGAGGGCCTCGATACGTAGCTGAGGCTGGCTGTGAACCCGGATCCTCTGGTCTCAGCCTCCCAAATGCTGGGATTACAAGCGTGTGCCACCACGCCCAGCTAGCTGGAAACTGTTTATGGTGGCAAAAGCCAGGTCCCAAGCTCAAGGACCTTCTTCAGAAGATGGTCATATTACGGCAGGCCATAATTTTGATGGAGCAATTTCAGTTCTACAAGTTTATCCTGTAGAAATACTCATCTATGTAAAACAGCTCCTATATAAATTTTTACAGTGTTTAGAAAGAGACTGTTGAATAAATTATGAGGCTAGGAGCACAGCTCAGGGGTGGAGTGCTTACCTAGCAGGCACAAAACCTGGGATCAAACGCTACCAGTGTGAACAACAACAAAAGGCTCCTCCATACAGTGAGCTATTATGCTATTATGTAGCCATGAGGTAAACTGAGACAGTTTTATATGTACTGATAAAGGACATGCTTGAAGATAAAGTACTAATGAAAAATGCTAGGTATAGAATAGAGTGTTTAGCATATATAATCCTTTGTGTAAATAAAAAGGAATCTATGTATATGCATGTACATGTATGTCATGTGCATATACACACACACATATTTGAGCATGTGCATATCTGGAGGGACAGGGGGAAAGCAGCTGCCTGATGCCTGAGGGGCAGGACCCTGGGTGGTGGCCCAGGCTGAGGAGGCAGGACACTAACTTTTTCTGGCCCAGGCTTCTTTCTTTTTTTGGGGGGGGGGTGGGTTCTGGAGATTGAACCCAGAGGCATTCTACTTCTGAGCTACACCTCCAGATCTTTTTATTTTGAAACAGGGTCTTGCTAGATTGTTGAGGGTCTTGCTAAGTTGCCAAGGGTATCCTTGAACCTGGGATCCTCCTGTGTAAGCCTCCCAAGTACTAGGATTACAGCTGTGTATCACCCCACCTAGCTTACTGGCCCTGCCATTTAAATACTTAGAATTTTGTATCATGAGTATCACCTATTCAAAAATTAACTTTAAAGATCATGGTAAACCAGACGTGGTGGTGCATGCTTGTAATCCCAGTACTTGGGAGGCTGAGACAGGAGGATCACAGGTTCGCAGCTAACCTCAGCTATTTGGTAAGGCCCTCTGCAACTTAGTGAGACCTGGTTTCAAAACAAAAGAATAAGATAGGGCTAGGTGTGTAGCTCAAAGGTAGAATGCTCTTGGGTTCCATCTCCAGTACTCCAGTACTACACACACACACACACACACACAAAGACCATGGTACAAAAAACAGTAGAACTCCACATATTTGATATGAGGAAATTCTCAACTTAAATAAATAAAATCAAACAATATGAGCATAGCAGGTTTAAAATACCATAAAGAATATGGCCCATTTTATGTAAATTTTGTAAAGGATATGTGCACGTTAACTCCCAGCATGCAAATATGCCTAACATTTTTCTTAGAAGGGTATACAAGGTAAAGTACATTACCAGTGGTTCTCTTTGGAGAAAAATAAGTGGGTGTGATTCTTGCTTTTTATTTTATAGTTATGTGCTGTCTGAAATTCCTAATCTTAACCAAATGTTATCTGAGTACTGAAATTTCAGGACATTTTTTGTTTTCATCTTTACATCTTTTTTTTTTCCATATTAAAAGCCTAATAAACATTTGTTTTAAAAAGTAGTAATAGCTGGGTATGGTGGGACACACTTGTAATCCCAGCACTTGGGAGGCTGAGACTGGAGGATTTGGGTTCGAGGCTAGCCTCAGCTATTTAGTGAGGTCCTGTTTCAAAACAAAGAATAAAAAATAGGACTGGGGGTATAGCCCAGAGGTAGAATGCCCCTGGGTTCAATCCCCAGTATTGCAAAAAAAAAAAAAAAAAAAAAAAAGTAGTAATACGTGATGTTTACAAAAGAGCAATAAAATGAACCCTCTCATATTCTGTTGGCAGAATTATAAATTTGGCACAACTTGTTGGGAAAACAATTTGGTCACATATAGCATCAAGTCTTTAAAAAACCCACACCTTTTGTGAATTAAACAGTAGCAAATATTACTTTGGCTAGGATGATTATTTCTGGATTTTATGATTAGGTTAAATATCAACATAAAAAGGAGGAAATAATTTTATGTATAATTGATTTTAATTTTATTTAAAAATATAGCAAGGAAATCTGATTGGTAGGATTCTGGGAATGTTCTCATTCTTTTTATTGTTTTCATGGTTGTCTGTATCTCCTGTTTTCCCACAATGAGATTATGTCATCTTTGTAATTGGAAATCAGTAACTGTTGCTTATAAAATGTCTATTTAGAAGAAAAATCTTACCGGAGGAGGAAGTTTTCCTTCAACTAAAAGCAGAGTGTCTCCGGAACAGATCATAAGCTCTTGCAATGTTGCATCCTGGGAACACAGAAATTCTTTTTTTGTCACTTATAACTTCTGAGAGGAACAAACCAACCACTGGCTCTTTTTTTGAAAAAAAACACTCCATGCCTCAGCTGGGCGTGGTGGTGCACACTTGTAATCCCAGCATTCGGGAGGCTGAGACCGGAGGATCCGGGTTTTCGGTCAGCCTCAGCTACCTAGTGAGGCACTCCGCAACTTAGTGAGACCCTGTTTCAAAATAAAGAATAAAAAATAGGGCTGGGGGTATAGCTCAGAGGTAGAAAGTTCCTGAGTTCAATCTCCAGTACTACAAAACAAACCAAATAACAACAGCAACAACAACAAAAACAAAAAACTCCATGCCTCTATTTCCTTTTTAAGAAATAAATGAATAATAAGTCAGATACTGAAGATACAGGAAGCTACCTAAGACTACAAGATCAGGATAGTATTATGTATTAAATTTAGGGTATAAACTCTAAGTATCTCAAAGATCTGAGGAAAGAAAAATAATGAAGATGAGAAATGATGACAGATGGGTTTGTGAAGGCAAAACTTTAATCAGGCCTAAACAGATGGGTTGGTTTTGGGAAGCTAGAGGAAAGAAGAGATGGAATTTCTCATGAAAAAAAGAACAAGGGCAGCTGGGCCTGTAATTCCAGTACTTGGGAGGCTGAGATAGGAGGATTGCAGGTTCAAGGCTAGCCTCAGCAACTTAAAAAGATCCTGTTTCAAAATAAACAGGCTGAGGGTACAGCTCAGAGGAAGAATGTCACTAGGTCCAATCCTCATACCCTGCCTCTCCAACTCCCAGAAAAGATCAAGGGCAAAGTCAAGGTTGACACTAAGCATGGTTGTTTTGGTAAAGCAGCAAGAGACTGGGCCAGTAAGAGAGGAACGTATCAGTTGGAGAATAACAGGAAATGACACTGCACTGGACGAGCAGGCACAAATCGAAGGGGGGCGGAAGAGAAATGAAGGGGGTGCTCAAAGAACCATCTGGTTGCTGTGAGCAGGACAAAGCGGGGAAGGCCTGGGCCAAGGCAGCCACTGTAGTAATTAGGCAGGAGGTACAAGAAGGCCTCCAGGAGAGGTCAGCAATGGACACGATCAAGGAAGGAGGAGAAAAGCCAGCAGGCCCTTGAAGGCTGAGACTAAATACGACGAAAGATAAATGGGGTAAGCCATGTTTTAGTCTGGTAAGATCAGAACGGGAAAGAGAATTTGGAAAGAAGCTACTTTTCCAGGCAATAACTTTGCTTTCAAATGAACTGTTTGGGGCCGGGCGTGGTGGCGCATGCTTGTAATCCCAGCATTCGGGAGGCTGAGACCGGAGGATCCGGGTTCGCAGCCAGCCTCAGCTGCTTAGTGAGGCCCTCCGCAACTTAGTGAGACCCTGTTTCAAAATAAAGAATAAAAAATAGGGCTGGGGGTGTAGCTCGAAGGTAGAATGCCCCTGAGTTCAATCCCTAGTACCGCAAAAAAAAAGAACTGTTTGATACTGATTTGGGAATTAACAGTGAAGAAAATGCTGAAGCTATTTGAACCAATATAGCCTTCTGACATCTGAATTCTGTGAAGATTCTTAGAGGACTATGCCTGACTCTGGGTAGTGACACTCCTGGCCAAGACTCATGAGGGGCCTCTCTCGACTGGCTACTGACTGCTACTATGGCAGTGTCCAGTGGACTCCCTGCATCACTAGCTCTTCAATTTCAACTTAAAGTCACTGCAAGTAGCACCGAAAATCTCAGTCCAAAGCCAGGGCCTTGGAAGGAAGCCAGGGAAGCTTCTTGGAACAGTGAGGCCGTGTGGCCAGCTGCCCTTTATCACTGAACAGCACAGGCAGAGATATGGGGAACAGGGCAGCTGGCCACATTGGCCTCACTTTTCCAAGAAGCTTC
>PVLC010022153.1:0-27122 GCA_004027655.1 Graphiurus murinus | reverse complement strand
AATCACACTGACCCTTAGATCAAATCATAATCACATCTCTCCTAGATGGGTTCCTAAACTCCACTCTTCTCTCTCCTTCCACCGATCCGATTCAATGTCCTACCCAGATTTAAATTTACATAATTCAGAGTTCACATCCATGTTGCCCAAACCCCTCAGATGGCTACTTTCCATCCCATTCACAGTATGGTCCAAAGGTATGGCAGGGCTCACCACCGCTATATGCTTCACCCTTTCTGACTTCATCCCCTTCTGCATTCCCAGGTTTTCTTCTATTCCAATAAACACACCAACCATGCTCTCAGTGGCCTTTGGTACTTTCTGGTCCCTCTGCTTGGAATCACTCTCTCCAAATATCTACCTGGCTCCATCATCTCAATCAGATATCTGCTCTGCTGTCACCTTCTCAAAGAAGTCTTTCCTGTCCACAAAACCTCTGATTGTGCTCATATCCTAGCATCCCATGCCCTGGATTTTCCTTCTATAGCCCTTACTACTGGAAAAGTACATACTTGTGTGCTTTTAATTGGTCCATCTCTACCACTAGAATATAAACTCCATGACGGTAGGCACTTTATTTTATTCTCTGCAAAGAAGAGCAACTGGCACAGAGTAAGTATGACTTAAAGGAAATAAAAAGAGACCCATCACACCAATAATTAACCCTCATTGTCCATTATCCCATATGTAGAGCACCTACAGAAATGTAAACTGATCAATTTGATAGATGTCCCCAAAATTGTATAGGTCTTTGCAGGTGCTCTTTCTATCTATGGGACATGAAGGGCTAATCATCATCTCACAGTAAATAGTTGAAAAATATTGAGTTCCTCATTGTCTACAGGGATCTGCACTGGGTGCTTTTTAGGTATCATCCCAACTTAATTCTGCGATTGAATGATTGAATCAGGGCTACTACTGTCTCTATTTTACATAGAAAGATACCAGGGGTGAGAGAAATAAAACTCTTTTGCTCCAGTAACACAGCTCCTACTGATTGGACTAGGTTTTAATTTGCATTATGGCTTGGGTGTAAAACCTAGGTTTTTAAGCATATCATACTCTCCAAAGCACCACTGATAAACTCCAGTTAACTCCGTATTGTTTCCACAGGACCAATTATAAAGTCCTTCATGATGAAACAGGAATAGTTATAAAAAGGACATCTGTTCCCTGTTTTATCCTTCACTTCAGAGTAAAATTTCCAGTTGTCAGAAGGCAGGCAGTGGCTTGAACTTCCGTGCCATGATAATTATCAAAAGGAAGGGAATTTGAACGGAGCAGGGAGGACGACGGCGTGCGGAGTTCTCAGTACGAGAGGCGCTCACTCGCAGAAAGGGCCTTGAATTTATCTCCATTTTAATGTCTTTCCACATTTTAAAATATTAGTTGAAAGGGGGATTTGAGAGGGCAGCACAGCCAAGGTAAACATTCAACACACTGTTATACTAGAATTTTATTATACTCAAGTTCACAGGCGCCCTTGGTGCCGCCGCCGCCGCTGCTGCTGCTTGCTGCCTGTCCGGAGACTGGTGAATCAGCGGCGGCTGTCCCTGAAAAGGAGACAAAATAGGATGGAAAAAAATATCCACTTCTCTTGTCTGTGTGTGCATTTTAAAAGGTAGTACAGTTACAACATGTATTTATGGTAACAGAGTGGTAAGGAGAGAAAAACAAAACAAAACAAAAACACTCCCAAGTATTGAATTAACTTCATTTTTTTATCCCACTGTGACAGTTTTTTTTTTCTTTTTTAATGCAGCAGACATTTGTAGTTTCTTACATTTTATATTTTCACGTTGTCATGGAGATTCGATGTGACTCAAATGATTCTGTGCATTATTATGGAATAATTTATCTCCCCCTGAAGTCATCTCTTCAGTGATATATGCGGCGGGTAGAAAAGATTAAATATGCACACAGAAGAAGGGGATATTTATGCAACGTGACAAGAACATACTCAAAGAAGGATGATGTAATAACGTAAGTCATTTAGAGGCCCTGGAAGGAATATGGGTGGTAAACCATGACTGCAGTCCACTCCCAAGAGTTGTGGCTACATGCTCCTGGGAAAAGGTTGTATTTATGTTTTTTCAAGAAACATGGGGGTTAAGGTAGGATTCACTCAAGGCTCATAACTATTACTCTTCTGGCTCTGCAAGACATAAAGACATATGCTCAATCCTCTACTGTTCCCATCTACAAACCGGAATTCGTTGATGAAATGAAAGTTGTCTCTTCTAAAGATGGATATGTGAAAGCAGCACCCTCCTTCATGAGCTGGTCTACTAAAATACCTCTAGAGAGTTGCCGAAAGTGTTCCTATCTCCGCCTCCCAGTTCTTACCTGGGAGGAGCAAGATCACTTCAGTCTCTGAGAATCCATAGCAAATTCCACTGGCCTTCGCAGAGTCTGAAGACATATTAAAATATAAACTAGGATTGAAGTAGCCATGTGCTTTTGTTTTTCTGTAATTGTTTCTTTTAAAAGGTAAATTTGAAGCTAGATGTGGTAGTGCATGCTCATAATCCCAGTACTCTCGGAGAGGCTGAGACAGAAAGATTGCAGGTTTGAGGCCTGTCTCAGCAACTTAGTAGGACTCTGTTTAAAAATTAAAAATAAATAAATGAACAAAATAGGGCTGGGGGTATAGCTCAGAGGTTCAATAACCAGTACCAGAAATCAATCAATCAATAAGAAGTAAGTTTCAATTTTCAAGTAATTTTGGATTTTTGAAAAACTGAAAATATAGTGCAAGAGTAGTCTTGTATATCCATCACTCAGTTTTCTCTATAATTATCATCATACATTATTCTGATATTTGTCAAAGCTAAGAAATTGATACTTGTATATTCCTATGGATTAAACTTCAGTCCTTATCCAGATGAATCCAGTTCTCTGTGTCTCCTTCCGGTCCTAGATCTAGCCCAGGTACCTCATTCCATGTGGACAGGTCAAACCACTAGATGGACAAGTAGGGCCTCCACTCTTGACCTTATTCCTGGTAATGAGCCCAGGACCTTGAACCCTTTGCCTCATTAACCACGTAAACTCCCCATAAGCTCATCCATTGCAAAATGAGGACCAAGTGGACCAAGGACAAAGGGACATTGACTTTCCTTGGCAGAGTCCCTGTCACCAGGACAACTAGGAAGGAAAGTAACCAAGGAAAGGCTGCCCATGCTGGCTGTCATCTGCATTGGCCAAACTTGAGTTGACTCTGCTATGCAGGAAAGGAAAAAAAAAATGAGGAATAGCAATGGACCAAGCCGGTGGCGTAGAAGGATGCTACTACCAGGGGGAGCAGAGCAGCCGATCACTCATAAGTACTCAGGTCTAAGGGAATCTGTTTTGCAGCTGAGACTAAGTGGCCTTGAAGCAGAAAGGAGAGGGAAGGGAGCCTGGCCAATCTCACCTCTTAGCTACTGGGTCTCTTCCTCCAGAGCCGCCAGGCCAGCCCCACTTCCCACTGCAGCCTGCTCTGTTCCTGCCTGTCACAGGTTTTCCATGGTCTCCCTCCCTCAGCAGGACACCAATCCTGCAAGCTTTGCAAAGGCCAAACAAAACTGGGACTCACAAATATGTAACTGTTTTCCTTAGCTCGTGGCATAAATCAAGAAAAGGGAGAGAGAGGGGGGGAAAAAAAAAGAGAGAAAAAAAAATCTGTTAGCACAGGGCTCCAGAGTGTTTATTTTTTTGCCAGCTGCAACATTCTACCCTCAGAGGGGATCACCTAAAACCAGTTATGGTTTAACTTGGGGAGGGGGGATGTCAAACTTAAACTGTGGGCTTGGCCTCTCTCAATGAATTACGACCTTGTCAAGAACCTATTTAAAAAAAAAAAAAAATCAATGCAGGTTTTCTATCAAATCAAATACCTGCACACTAAATTATATTTTTGGTGCCAGGCTGGCTCTCCAATTTTTTTTTTTCTTCCCCCATTGCTAGTTTTTTCCAGCCTCCTCCCCCTCCCCTTCTCCCTCTCCTTACTGTGGTACACACAGTTTTTGTCCATAAGAAGACACTGAAAAGCAAGCTCTACACTTAGTGGGGAGACAGGACAGGAAAATGTCCCTGCTCATCCCTTGTGCATGCCATGCCAGTGTTTGCCATCTGTCTTGATAGCTTGAGTGATAGGATTGCTCCTGTAGACTGGCAAGGGGGTCTCTTGGGATCTTCAACCCAGTTGGGGTGGATATATCTGCTTTCAAAAGGAAGATGCTATCCTCTCTTTTTAAAAGATTAGTGGTGGAGCTGAGCGTGGTGGCTCAAGCTTGTAATCCCAGCATTTGGGAGGCTGAGACCAGAGGATCCGGATTCGTGGCCAGCCTCAGCTACCTAGTGAGGCACTCCACAACTTAGTGAGACCCTGTTTCAAAATAAAGAAAAAAAAATAGGGCTGGGAGTGTATCTCGGAGGTAGAATGCCCCTGAGTTCAATCCCCAGTACTGAAAAAAAAAAAAAAAAAGATTTATGATGGATGTGGAGATGGGGCAGGTGATGCTTTCTAAAATAGGTGATGAGATAAAGAGTTAAATATTCAGATAATCTTTTAAAAAAATTCTTGACACATCCTTCCCCATCATGCAACTTGATAAATACAAATAGGTTTTAGAGAATCAAAGAATCCTTGCCTGCCTGCTTTTCTTCTTTCTTTCTTCCCTTCCTTCCATCCTTCCTTCCTTCATTTCTTCCTTCTTTCCTTTTCTCCTTTTTTTCTTCCTTCCATTCTTCATTCTCTCCCTCCTCCCCTCCTTTTCTTCCTTCCTATTTTCTCTTTCTTTTTTCCTCTGTTCAATTATTTTTTTAAGCAAAGAAAGAAAACTCTTCTGTCCTCAGCTTGAGCTCTTCCTGTTGAGTTGGGTCATGTATTGAATATTTAATTTCAGAAGTGAGTTTGTTTCCTAAACTGGTAGCTTAGTGGAAGGAATATTCAAGCAGGAACTGCCTGCAGTCTGGAGGTGCCTGTCATGGTTTGGATTTCGAATTCCCTCCTAGCCCTCATGGAAACAAGGTAGCAACACTGGAATTTAGGCATGATTGTCATCTCATCAGTGGCTAACTCCATTGTAGTGAATTTACTGGGTGGTAACCCAGGCAGTAGAGTGTGGCTGGGGAAAGGTGGGTCCCTGAGGTTGTGACCTTGGGAATTATAGATGATCCTTTATCTCCTTGCTTTCTCTCTGCTTCTGACCTCTGTGAAGTGAGGAGCAGAGCTGATGTACTCTCCCTCTCTTACTTCCTGCCACCATGCCCTGAGATTCAAAGACATTGGCCTCACATGGACTGAACCCTGAATCTACAAAAAAAAAAAAGAAAAGAAAAAAAAAAAAAACTGTGAGCAAATAAACCTCCCTTCCTCTAATTTGTGTGGTCAGGTTTACCAGGACACAGCAGGGAGAATGATGACTAAGACAGTGCCTCATCTGGAAAGGCAGCAAGAATGATTTTTCAACAGTAGGAATCATCCCCAGGCATCAGAATCCATTGAGGGGAAAGCCACAGAGGCATATAGCTCAGAGCTGGTGCTTGGTGACTATTTTCATGGCCCAGAAGTCTTTATTGGATACATTTCCAAGTACATGCCACATGTATTGCAGGGCAATTGTAAAGAATCCTCGAATGGATTGCAAACTGTTTTCGGTAGCAATTGGAGTGAATAGAGTACCAGCAAGGAAATTCCAAATGACTGCTTTTCAGTCTTCTGAACCCAAATCAAGTCTTTAATGCTTGGGAGAGACACATTTTTGCTAGGTTATCATGGCGTTGTCCTCACTGCACACTGGCTGGTTTGGTGGGAGTTTCTCTCTTCTCATTTTTCTCCTCCTTGCCCACCTGGAAGCCACAGAACCTCGGGGAGCTTTTCAGGACAAAAGTATGCTGCAAATTTCCTCTGGTGAGGCAGTCTTCATTAGAAGCTTAGGTTGTTATGTGAGATGTCCAAGACACATCCAGGATGATTTTAGATCAGAGTAAAGGAATCAGTTACAAACTAAAGTCAAACAAGTAAGACACACAGATGCTGTATCAGACAGAAACCCACTGGCACCAAGGCCCTTCTGCTTCTGCTGTCTCTTACTAAAGGTTGTCATTCAATTGCACAAATATCTCACTATAGTCTTACTGCATCAAAGTTCCTAAAGCTATCCTAGGATATAGACATGAATAGGTTATGGTTTCTAACCAGAGAAAGTGCCTACTATAGCATGAGATAAGAGGCCATAAATAAGCAGGGATAATACAGAATAGACTGAGGTAAACTATAGGAGTGGATAGATATTTTATGAAGTTCAGTATCTGCTTACTTCATCCCCATGTTTCTTGGGAAATATCATCCCCATGGCCCTTGGGCCCTCAGCTCATCTGCTTTGGATAAAATTGACCTTAGTCAAAATTTTGAGGGTGGTCTCTGAATAGTCTCTGCTCACTCATGAATCCCATCCTCCTGGCGTTAGTGGCTGGAGCAGAGATGGGATTACAACCTAATTACTCATAAGAACACAGTCTATATACTAAGCCTGGAGTTTGCATTATGCAAAGTCAAAGATCAATTATTTCCCTGAGTAGACAATGGTGTACAACTAGGCTTGCTGCATAAACCCAGGACAGGCCAGGATCCCCACCCCTGAAAAAAGACAGAAAGGTCAGTGGCCTCTCCCTTGGGTCAAAGAGCCTTATGAAGCTGTACAACTAAAAGAAAGAAGAAAGAAATTATCCCTGGAAAGTGAATACTTAGCCAGGAATGTACACTTCCCAATTTTGCTTGGATCCTGGAAGGACTTGGGGTCTAGATCTTACCAATGTGATATGAGTAAAAGTCACGTGTCTCCTTACACTCCACAGTGATTACAATGGTGCTGTGCTTTCTAACGTTTTTGCTTTCCATCTGCCACCAGAAGTTTCTAAGACCCTAAGAAATAGCAAAGCCAAAGATGAAAAGATGATGAATCTCTGAGTCGCAGAGTAAAAGGATGTCTGCTGACCAGACTTACTGATAACAACTAGTCTATAACTGAATGAGGAACTGAACTTCCATGGCATGGAGCTACTGAAATATTACAACTTATCAAATTTTTAACTTAGCCTACGCTTAGATACAGTGATGGAAGGTGACAGTAGATGCTCAAGTCCAGTTCTCCGAATCTTGAAACACAGGTGGGAGGAGTGAGTATAACTGGTAGGGGAGAATATTGTAGGAAAAAGAGAGAATGAAACAATGAGTATTCAGGATGAGCTGATATATAAAACTGCAAAACATACAAACAAAACAAATACTAAATTAACAAAAAGAGCACTCAGATGAATTCACTCCATCTTAAATAAAAACACAAATGAGCGAGGCCATAGAAGAAAGAGCAATGTGAGCATCTCTGTGGGGTCTGTGTTGATGCAGCCATTCTGTATCATAAAGGAAGAGTGTGGAAATCCATCAAGGGCCCACAGTAACCAATGTGGGAAGCAGCAAAGCCCAGAACCAAGGCTGGCTTCTGTCCTTAGTGGTGCCTTGAGCCAGCCCTAAGCCGGAGCTGTTCAGTTTCACTAATAAACACTCTTCATTCAAGCCAATCCACCTTATTTTTCCACCTAACTGAAACAGATGTATTCTGAACTTTTATGTCCAGGACCATCTTCATGGACGTACTTCTTATGGAGCCAGACAGAACCTCATACCCAGAAGGGCTGCACACCTGGTAGCATGCTGTGCCGCCACCATCTTGAAATTCCTACTGTTTAGAAAAAGAGCCTACCACTTTCACATTGCACTGGATCCTACAAATGACATAGCAGTGTCTGGGTAGTGCCATTAATCAAAGTATGAGTGCAATGAGAATATACAAGGGACAAAGATAGTATTTAAAATGCATCTTGAAGTGAAATAAGTTTTGAACAGGTTATGAGAGAGAGGGAGAGAGAGAAAGAGAGAGAGAGAGAGAGAGAGAGAGAGAGAGAGAGAGAGAGAGAGAGAGAGAGGCTGAAAGTGTTCTAGCGAAAGAAAAATAAATTTTAAAAGCATTCACCATGATGTTGGAAAAGTGAAAGGTGTGCTTGGCTGCCAGCCTGTCATCTGAAAAGGTGAATGTAAGTTTTAGGAGAGAAAATGAGACTTGGACATCAGGCTGATTTTGAATTGCAGGAGGTACCAAATGGCCTGATGAGCACATTGGAATTTATTCTTTAGAATTCTAGGAAATAGTGCATAACTTTTTACTACTGCATGTTATCTACAAATCAATGCTACTTATATTTATGTACTACCACATAAATATTTAATTTTGAAAAATTCTATGCTCATGTGTATTTTATTCATTTAGAAGATCTTGGACAGCAGAATGGTCTATTCCAAAGTTATTGTAATTGTTGGGTAGGGGCACTGAGGGTTGGAATATGAAATGAAGAGAAGAGGGTAGAGTAAAAGAAATTTTAGGAGTTGCTAATACTACAGGGCATGGTAGCACATGCCTGTCACCCCAGTACTGGGGAGGCTGAAACAGGAATATCAAGACGCGTCTCAGCAAATTAGGGAAACCCTAAGTAATTTAATGAGACCCTGTTCTGAGAAAAAATATATTAAAAGACAGGACTGTGTTGTAGCCCAACCCTGGGTTCAATCCCTATGAGAGAGAGAGAGAGAGAGAGAGAGAGAGAGAGAGAGAGAAAGTTGTTAATGCTTTTTTTTTTTTTTGGTGGTACTGGGGATTGAAACCAGGGGCATTCTACCTCCAGGCTACACCCCCAGTCCTACTTTTTAAAAATTCTTTATTTTGAAACAGGATCTCACTAAGTTTCAGAGGGCCTCACTAAGTAGCTGAAGCTGGCTACAAACTCAGATCCTCTGGTCTCAGTCTCCCAAGCCCTGGGATTACAAATGTGTGACATTATGCCCAGCTTGTTAATGCCTATTCTTAACTCAAGTCTGTGCAAATGGTAAGAAATCAATAAATATTAGCTAAGACTCTTTTTCTTATAAGAAAAATCAACAAGATTTGAAGATTGATTATATTGGAGAAGACAGAGTGGAAAAATTAGAAGTAAATCTTAGGAATACTGTTTGTTGTTTTCAGCTTTGTTTTTGTTTTCTTAAGTTAATTGAATCATGTTCTACCCAGGCATCTAAGACAGAAAAACACAAGTGTACATTTATCCCTAAATACAGTGAATTCTCCAGCTAATAAAGAAAGACATTGTGTTCAGCAAGTCTCCTTTCATTAGGAGGTACACTGAACACTGAATTCTCACTTTTATGGTTTTTGCCTAGGGTCTTGCTTATACTACTTCTAAGCTTAATCCTGTCCTTTATGTACTCCTTGGACTAAATCTCTGTAATCTCTTCTAGTCTTTGGATTTAGAAATTTGGGTGTTTCTGGGGTCAGGGAATCTCCCTTAGGAAATTGACCATGAAAGAAGACTTGGACTTCTCCTTCTTTCTGTGGCATTTTTAACTCCCTCTAAATTAGAGACACTAGAAGATAGCATTGGCTTTAACTGAAAGAGTGACTGGAATCTGCTCATAATTATCTAAATTTCGTTTCCACATGGGAGTTGATGCTTTGGAATCACATAAATATAATCATTGCACAGTCATATGTTATTTCTATTCTGGGACTTTTATTGAAAAAGGATTCTAAAGAATGGATTGCTGACTTTGGCAGCTTGGCACCAAGAGAAAAGCAGTGGAGATAAACTTAATTTTATTATGATCATTATTAAATAAAGATTCAGGAAAAACAGCAAGGGTATATTTGTGATAGAAATTATAAGAAATTTATGTAAATAACTATGTAGATTTTATACTTCCCTTAGGCTCCAACAAATATTCCAAATCACTACTGCTTCTTTGCAAATATGACTTTTTCCCCTTTATTTGAGAATTTATCAATCCTTGGGTTCCCATTAAATTGAGCCCAAATTGAAAAGGTAATTTTTGAGATGAGAAGTTGGCTTTTGCAATCAAAATATGATCTTATAAAGGGATGATCTTTTCTTTCAAGAACGAGGCTTTTAAATTCCCAGTTTATAGTTCTATTTTTACCGTAACACCTACTTAACTGACATTTTCCTTAGCTACTGTCTCTGGTAGTTAAAGTATTTTATTTCGTGTTCACCCAGCAGTGTTGAGGCAGTATAGTGGGAAAGTATACAAGGTTCAGTGACACTGAGTTTTGGTCTAAATCCTTCAGCTCTTCCTATGTGCCCCTGGTATTAAGTAAGTTGTATCTCTTCTTTGAGCCCCAATGACCTTCTATGATATAGGAGTTTTACATGGATGAATGGTTTACAAAACTATGGGATAGGTACACAATGGAATTTTACTCAGCTATAAAGAAGAACAAAATCATGTCATTTGCAGGGAAATGGATGGAACTGGAAAACATTATGCTAAGTGAGATTAGTCACAAAAAGTAAAAAAAAAAAAAAAAAATCGGATACTCTCCCTAATATGAGGAAGCTAGGGAGAAAGTAGGTCAGAGGAGGGACTCTAGACGAAGAAGGAGAAACTTTAGATGAACAAAGAAGGCGACCTAACTGAAGGTGATGGGAGGAATACCTTAATGCACATGATGTACACTCACAAACATATCAAAGTCAGTCACTAAGCAGAACATGAGAAGAAGGGAGGGGGGAGGGAATGGGATGAGAATTGGGGAAGGATTAAATGAGACCTTTGTGCGTGTATGCCTCTACTAGCTTGTACCTCATTACAATGCACCAATAAAAATAAATAAATTAATTAAATAAAGCAGCTTGTGACCACCTCAAAAGGCGGTTGTGAATATCAAGTAAGGAAAAGCACCAGAAAATGAATTGCAAACTGCAAACTTGCAGAATAGTCAAAGCTTAATGCAAACTATACATTAAATGGAGGCCCCAGGACTTTAACTCAAAGGCAACAACTATAAGAAATCAAGATTAACCTAGAGGGAGAAATAGGTAAATTAGTGTAAGGAGACAATGCCTCCAATTGAAGAAAGAAAGAAAAGGAAAGAAAGAAAGAAAGAAAGAAAGAAAGAAAGAAAGAAAGAAAGAAAGAAAGAAAGAAAGAAAGGAGGAAGGGAGGGAGGAAGGGGGAGGGGAGGAAGGAAGTAAAGAAGGAAGGAAGGAAAGAAGACTCTGGGAAGGCACAAAAGTAGGAAGACATCAAAAGCAGAATAGAGGAGGAGGTGAGGGGGCATAGAGAAGGGAATTTTAGAGCTTTCTGAAATTCAAAGCTTCCGTCACCACCTCATTACCTCTTTAGAAATTAAATTCCAGGTAATCAGTAATGGACAACTCCATTGCCTTGTGTTCCTAACACAGAAGCCAATAACCTTCATCAATTAACCAGATTATCTATACCAGCAAATGCAGGAGCCTTCTCCCTACTCCAGTAAAGATTTCAGTCCATGCATTCTGTGCAAAGTGGAAAGGATTCTTAAGTGTAGGGAGATTGCCAGAATGCAATTTGAAGCCCAGTTGAGTAAGACATCACTATTTCATTCCTTTTGTAAAATGGGACACTGATGTGTCCTTAATTCCCTTGCTGTTTTATATTTGAGCACTGATACCTGGTGACCATAAGTTATATGACTTAAAGACATTCACATTGGTGGATTCAAGTTATTTTCCATATTCAAACTCCAAAGTTGCTAGCTGCTATATACTCTCCACTTTGGCTTCAGGATAAGAAAAGACTCTGAAAGAATATTTATACTAAGACAGAGTGATAGGAAAATGGAATCTAACAAATGCATCTATACAAACACAACTATGAAGGTACATTTATTAGCTTTAAGGGGCTATTTTTAGACAAATTACTCGGTGGCTTGTTACATAGTGAGATTTATTTGCAAGCATTCAAATTCATCAGATTATGGCCATTTCTCCACTCCATCTGCTGGGGGAGTTACTTTATAAAACAGTCCAAGAGTACAAGAAAAGCAGGGAATAAAAACCCTCCCTCCTCACCCAAGTTGTGAGGGTCTCAGTTTATTTTACCTGTTCCTAATATCAACTTTATGACATATTTTTGTCTGCTTAAAAAAATGATCTGTATGAATCTCTCCAGTATATTATTTATGGTTTTGTGGCCAGAACTCTTTATGATAAATATGTAAAATGTTCCTGTAAAAATTCCTTATTTTAACTAAAAGTTACCTCTTTCTTCCCCCATTTAGATCAGCTCTCGTTCTATTCCAAAGCCACCAAATTTGGAAATCTTCATTGTCTCTCATCAATAGACCAGTCTTCAGCCTGCATTTTTGTAGGCTATGTTTTAAATCCACTTTTTTTTTTTTTTTTTTGATTGTCAAATGACTTCTCCTTCCCCTTGTCTGGCTAATTAACTGATACGACACTAATCCTTTGCACATCTGGTCCTCAATGTTTGCTCACACATGCTCCCCAGTGAGGAAGTGTGGCCAAACAGCGACTTTCGAGTGTGCTTGATTTCACTTTAAAATCTTCACTCGCCGGGATTAAAATCTTGAGATAAAACATCTGGATTTCCAGGGTGTCCCCGGGGAGGGAAAGTTATAGTCCAACAGAATACATATTGCACATAATACGGTCTTGTTATTTCTATATTAGCGCTGCTCGGGCCAGGGTCTGCCGTTAGCATGTCAGTCTCCTGACACATCATTAATAAACAGGTAATTTCATAACTGATTTCCAGCTAGTGTCCTGTTGAAAACCACCTGGGTTTTAGTTTTCACTAACATTAAAGGGACTGGCTAGAGGGAGGTCATTATTATTAAACTGGGACTAATTCAATTGAATAATGAATCGAATCAGCAAAAACAAATGCATATGCAAGAGGATCAGAGAAGTTTCCAGGCCAACGGATAGGTCTGGATCCACTAATGAAAATGTGGCGATTCCATCCCCTTCCCCTCACCAAATGTACACATTTGGAGTTAGTCTGAAATGGTGCCCACTGCCTCCAGGAAAGTTCCAGAAACACCAAGGAAGCAACCAGTAAGGGATGTGTGTATGTAGGGGGGGGGGGGGTCTTATACTTTTAAAATAATGACACGTGAAATTAGGTCTCCAATATGCTTATGTGTTCGTTGAATTTTAAATGAATGCTGCATGTTAAATAAACGCCATTAAAGATTAAAAACACACCAAGGTGAGCCATTGTCACCGTTCCCTAGAGATCTCGCCAGACGTGGAGTGGCACACAAACACCTCATTGTTCAGTGTGATTGAAAGTCACAACTGCGTTATAATCCACAACTTGGACTCTGCTGGGCTTCTTTTATTTTTGTGTTTTGAAGTCTTGATGTTATCTTACAAGCAATGTTCCTACTATGCTGGCAAGTAGCTGAGCAGGCCTGTGATCTGCCCCCACGCATCAGAGCTGGGCCTGCCTGGTGGTTTCCATGGGGCCTCTCGGCCTTGCGATGTATTTTTGCAGGAATTTTTAATTTTCTTCATGACCTAAGGCTGAGAGCTCGCTGTCTCCGTCTTTGCCTTCTGTTCATGTGAAATTTCAATAACAACATGGGTCAGGAGGAACATAGAGTCCCCCGTGACCTGTGCTATATCCCCTGCCCGTTCGTCTTTAGCAGACCAGAGAAATGAGATGTGTGATTTCTCTTTGACATGCTCTTCTATACTCGACTCCATAATGACCTGCTTTTTTTCCTATCAAGGTTTTAATTATTTACTTATTCATTTATTTATGTATTAGTGTGTGTGTGTGTGTGTGTGTGTTTGTGTGTGTGTGTATGTATGTGTGTGTGTGTGTGTGTGTGCGTGTGTGTGTGGTGGATGGAGATTGAACCCAGGGGCAATCTACCTCTGAACTATACCCCCAGCCCTATTTCATTTTTTATTTCCAAATAAGGTCTTGCTAAGTTGCTGAGGCTGGGCCTCAAGCCTGCAATGCTCCTGTCTCAGCCTCCCAGGTACTGGAACTACAGATATATTCCAGCATGTTCAGGTCCTGTCAAGTTTTTAAGAGGACAGTTGACATAAAATCTACGTTTAGTTGCTTAGGAAAATTCTTGACTAGAGATTGGGAGATGAAGAAAATCAATGCGCAATTTTCTTAGTTTTGTGTTTTTGTAACAGGAATCATAAGAATTATTTAGTTTATATCTAAGCATTGACTACCACTGCTTATTCAATACAATACAATGTATGTGCTAAGAAATTTGGGCCCACCTATTATATCAACTTTATAGTTTCAAAAAGCAGAAGCACAATAAAGATAGTTATCTAAAATCAGTACTTGACAAAACAGTCACAGAGGTTGCGGTGAAGCCAAGAAGCCAAGAATAGAACTTGAACACTTACAAAGAAAAAGCAATGTTACACTAAAATATAAAATTGCCTGAACTAGACTAATAAAGTTCTACATGTACACTGACATGTAGCCTTTCAAAAGACACAGTAGTTATTAGAGCTGGTGCATTGAAATGAACAAAGGAAGCATTTCCCAAGAAACTGTAAAAAAAGTATCACACCATGTTTAACTCTGAAACTAATAGGAATAAAAGTTTGTGTATTTGTCATGTATAATGTGATATTTGGAAGTACATGTATATTGCTAATTAACGTACGCATTACTTCATACTATCAATGTTTTTGTGATGGAACAATGTAACATCTATGTGCTTAGAATTTTCCAAGAATGAAATATGTCATCGGAAACTACAGTCATGGTGCTGTAAGCAGATCTCTTTTAAACTTATTCTTCCTATTGCGGCACTACTCACAATAGCTGAGATACGGAATCAACCTATATCTCCATCAGGGCATGAACAGATAAAGAAAATGTAATAGACATACACATTAGAATACCATTGAGCCCTAAAAGGAAGAAAACCCTGTCATTTGTAACAAAACAGATAAACCCAGAGGATATAATGTTAAGTGAAATAAGCCACGCAAAGAAAGGTAAATACTGCCCATCCCATTCACATGAAATCTAAACAGGTGATTCCACAGAAGTAGTGGTGAATGGAGGTGGTTAAAGACTGGGGAGGTTGCAGGAGGGAGGAGCTGTTGACGAGATGTCAGTCAAAGGTAGACCTTTTTAAAATGGTTTTTAACAGCAAATAGGTACAACTATTATCATGGATTTACAGATGTGGAAAATTAGTGGAAGAGAGTGCAATCTGACATGATCCCACCAATGTTAAGTAGTTAGAGAAGGATGTTAAAGCAAATGATCTGGTCCCAGAGCCTAAGGCCTTAACTGGGATGTGCTGTACTATCTCTGTAATGACTTAAGATTGCCAGCTGAGGAAGGCTATAGAGGTAAAGCACAAACTTAATACACATCTGTTTGAACTTGAGGATACACAGGCAACTATTTGCCCTGCTTTGGAAGTCAGTTCCATTATGCAAAAAAAAAAAAAAAAAGAAGCACATATGTCTTTTCATCAGTTACACTGGAAATACAGAAAAGATTTTCTTAAGCATTCTAAATATCATCTCTCCAATCAACATGATGGGTAGAGATGGAGTTGTATGTTGGTATAAACAGTAATATACCTGTTTTCAAATTCAGGCTTTCGGGTTATTTGGAGTTCGGTATCTTCATGTCACTGCTAAGTTACATCATTGCTCTCTACTTGGGGAGAAGTAGAAATTCATCCCCTGCTATGACATCACTCTAGATGTTACAGTCCAAAAATTCATATCATACCTACCAGTAATTTCTTGCTTCTCATATGAAATTTCTGTCCTTGTGCTGGAATGTAACTACTCTTATACCTGCTGCTTCTTTTCCATCCATCGGCTACCCTATATATTCATATCATTCATTGACTATCATATTGTACCATATACAAAAGTAAAAATCTTACAGGTGAAACAATGGATAACAAAAACAATGGATATCTTGACATTAAGAACTTACCTTAATTTATGTTTATGTATCCAAACAGATACATCTAACAATCAAGGATTTAAAAAAGGAATTGGGGATGAGTTTAGCACAAATGTAAGAATTCTTTTATTTAGGTCTTTCTCTACCAACTCATGCTTAAAAATCCATTTAAATTGCTTTCTTCTGCACAGGTCTTCAGAGTCTTGTGAAGGACTTTTTTCTCACACTCAAGATGGTATCAGCCATTAAATGATAAACTAATGAAAGGAACCAATGTTCCATACATTTATAAAATTCACCAGAATGTATATACCAAACAACTAAGCTCTTACTAGACTACTGGCCCTTTGTCAGGGCCCATATCATGGGGATTGGTTCACATAGTCATGTATACCACCAAGTCCACCATATGGTACCTGTAAGCTGGAGAACCAGGAAAGCCACTGATCTGATTCAGTCTGAGTCTGAAAGCCTGAGATCTGGTAATAGTAGAAGACCTGCTGTTTAAGTCTGGGAGGACTGCAATTTTCTTTTCCTCAAGCTAACCCTCAATGGATTGGATGAAGCTTAGCCCCACGGATGAGGACAGATCATTAATTCCACTAATTCAAATGCTGTCCTCCTCTGGAAACATCTTCACAGAAAGACCCAGAAATGATGTTTTACCAGCTGCCTGAGAGTCCCTTAACTCAGCCAAGTTGACACATAGAGTTCACCATCGCTTCCCCTAGACCAAGGACACTTGACTATGTCTGGACACATTTTTGGTTGTCAGGACTGGGAGGAAGCGTCTTACTAATAATATCCAGTGCAAGGAGACCAGAGATGCTGCTAAACATTCAACAATGCACAGGACAACCCTCACCACAAGTAAATATCTGGCCCAAAATATCAGTAGTGCCAAGAGAGAAAAACTTTGATGTAGACTATTCAGTAGAGGCATTGATAAAGCTACAGCTCACAAGACCCTAACAAGCAGAACAACTTCTATAGGGCATGTATATTTCATCTAAGCTCTACATTGTTCCATTCCCAAAGCAAAATGTTACGCTCTTCAAAATCTCCAGGGAAGCTAGAAGCATACAGCTTTGGGTGAAATGTAAATTTCTTAAAATATTTATCCATCCATAAGTGGCTACATTTTTGACATTATTATAGGGTTTCTCAGTGTTCCATTTTATTAAAAAATATTTATTTGGTTTCTAAGATTACTGCTTTTCTGACCACAGAAAATTCAATTACTGAAAACTGCAGCTATCAAATTGGTTGAAAATAAATAGCCTTTTATCCAAAGCTGGCAAAGACTGGCTCCCTTTTAATATGTAGCCATTTAGAAAAAAAATAAAATAAAAATAAGAAAACATTTCCATTGCGAGCTGATGGGCTGCAGAGTCAGAAGCCAAGCGAAATTTCGCATCACCGGGTTTTATTTAAAGTACAATAAGAAAGCAGTGGGGCAGTTCAAGAAAAGGAGTCATCATAGGCGTAATTTACAATTATTTTCCCTCTTTTGTTTTACAAGACAGAAGAAACCTGAGCTTTTTGCCCGTGGAAATCACTTTCTCCTGCTTTCTCTCCGTCTCAGTTTGAAATGTTTAGTAATATACAGGAAATGTGGTAAGTGAGATCTACAAACACGGGCTTCCAATATCCAGGCTAATTATGTGCTAAGCAATCGGGATGGCAGCGGTATTGCCAGGGAACCCAGAGGGATGTTGAAGTTGGATGCCTGGGTCTTTTTGTCATTGGCTTGTGTTTGCATTTTAATCTCCTACACATTTCCCCCATTTTCTACAAAGAACACGTGTCCATGTTTCTTCAGTGAAAACCCATAAATAAACAAGGAGAGGTAACTGAAAAATCAGAATCTCATTGTGAATGAAAGCACCAAGATTATCCACCCCGTAGATTAAATGTACTATTTCTATTTACAAATCTCTTTTACCAGGGAGCATGCACCTAGGCTATCATCCACTTGACTGACATTAATCTGCATGCAATTCAAGCTAATTTTTCAATTACGCTAAGCAAAATATCACCAGGAAGCCGATGCTATTGCAGAAATAAATAATGCTTATGTGAGCTTATGAGCTTTGCTCATCCCTTTAGGGTAATGCGCTGAGAATTATTGAGTTTGCGTGCTAGAAGACACTCTTAACAGATGGGAGTCAATAGACCTAAGTTTGATTGCACTCTGCAATTAATCAGCTGGGTGAACTTCAGCAAAGTCATCAAACCTCATTGAGATTCAATGCCTTTATCTGCAAATGAAGCCATTGGAAGAAAGTATTAAAGCTATTCCCAACTCCCAAATTCTTTGCCTGTCCAATAGACTTTGAGTCTGTCACCCACTACAATCTTAGCTCTGGGCTAACGGAATACTGCCAAGAAGCGTCACTTTCAATGTTGAAGTTCTGTGATGGTGCAAAAGCAATCTCCAATGGTGGTAATAGTGCAAGAATCTTTGCCATTTTATTTCCACAAGAAATACTCTTGGAAGGAACTTTTAAGAGATGATGGGTAATGTTAATTAAGGTCTTGGAAACTGACTTGGTCATGGGACGTGTATGATTTGCTGGGGTCATCCTATGTATCTGACAAGTGGAAAGGACTCCATCTCACACGCGTGCAAGCACCCCATCCTGAAGTGGCTCTCCTTTAAGGAGAGTGGATGGGAGGGGATTGGCAAAGAAGGCTTAGCCACATCTAAGGATCTGGTGTCCCTGACAAAGCACATGAGACAGAGAAGGCAGCACAACTGCTGGGCAGCAGTCAGAAGTGGGACTTAGCAGGGAAAGGCTGACTTCATAAGAAGTTCCCTAAAAAAAGAAAAAAAAAAAAAAATAACCGCTCTCTCTGTTTTCTCATCTCCCTTGGTCAGGAGGGAACCACAGCCTCCCAGTTTTTACTGCCTGGTTTTGTGGTCTGATTGAGGGGCGGCGTGACGACAGACAGTATCGCTTCTGGGGCCTCCCATTTTGAAAATACTTTACTAGTTTCTTTAATGCGACTTACTATGTTATAGTTGTCAGCAGGAGAAAAAAAGGTAGTAACTTCTTGCAGCAAATCCCACCTCTTTCAACCTTTACCAGTTTGTAAGGGATCATCCCAGGAAAGGTCACATGGAAGTCCTTTATTTTTCTTTTGTAGGTCAGAAAGATTACCAGGGGATGTAGCATGTTTGGGGAACCAGGTGGGGGCAAAGAAGATGATGCTTTCATGGAATTTTTTTAATTTGTGAAATCACGTGCTCAATACCTATCTCCAGCAAGGCAGAGTAATTCCATTGTCATTGACCTGGCTGTTGTGGCCCAGCATCTTCAGATGAGGGGCTGATATCTTCCAGGTTAAGGGCAAAGGGCATCAAAGGTTGGAATTTAAAACATCTTTAAAGAGCACAGGGTCAGCAGAACTTTGTTAACAGCTTCTGTTAGCAGGGCTGGCAACATGTACCCTGTGTTTCTGGTGGAGCAACCCTGGCTGGTGATTGACAGGTCTGTGATGACGAGAGCCTGACAGCGGAGTCTCCCATTACTGCGGGGATGGTGAGGGGTAAGGGAGGTTGTGATGTTCCATGTCTCAAGTCTTTTCGGCATTAAATACATCAGTAGCTGCAGCTCCCAGCTGGTGATCATGGCTATAGTACTGCCGCAGAAGGATTTTAAAATGAACATATCATTCAGTTAAATGTATCCTATTGTTTGACATACATAGCAAAACCCTAAAGCAATTGGTAGATTAGGAAAACAGGAGAAGAAGGTCGAGTGTTTTATTGAAAGTTAGAAGGATAGTCAGAGAAAGAAAAGACTTTAAGCTGAGGTCTTTATTTGCTATGAAGCAAAGTCATTACAATAATTATCGGAAATGGCAGATAGGTAAAGAAGATTAATTGGTGACTGGATGAAATGTCATATAAAATCAGATTAGGACATTTGATTTCAGATATAATAATAAGATATTTAGGAAGAGATACTTAAAGCCTTCTTGTGATTCTTTGATTCCAGTGGGAATGTACACCTAAAAATCAAAGTAGAAACTTCAGGCTGAAAAGGGGGAAATGGGTCGGTGGTAGGTTGAGAAGGATGATATGAATTAAAGTCATCCCACAAAAGAACTAAATGCTTATTGTGTTGTGCTATGTGACCTTAGCCTTTGTGTTAATAATGGAAAGTGTTTTTTTTTCATTTTAAGAAAGAATTAATGGAAAGTGTTTTTTTTTTTTCATTTTAAGAAAGAATAGACTAGTTTCATGCAATTAAATCCACCTAAAATAACCTAGCTCAACTTAACATGTTTATTGGTCATCTACTATGTGTCAAGCATAAGATATGAAGGGAAATGAAATTCAAAGAAAAAAACTAGACTTGTCATCAGAGAAAGTTTCCCATTACATGAGTGCCAATCATATTGCTCTAATTATTCCAATTATTTTTCTATCTTGATTCACGAATAGTCATTGAATAGGACAAACAAGCAATCACCCTAGAGACATTTAACTTTTTTTTTTCTTTTGGGAAGTAAAAGATGGAGGGTCTCAGAAGGAAAATATGAAACCATATTTTCATCCATTTTGTTGCCATTAAAGTATTTTTGCATCTTTGTTGAAAAAGGTTTAAACACAGAATATAGGAGACTAGGAAAAAAAAAAAACATATGGGCACCATCAGTTGTTGAATACGTGTGGCAAAAATCAGGGAGTTTCAAAGGCAGACAAATATATTGTTTGAGCATACATGGCAGGGGAAAGGCTGAAAATGCCTATTCTAATCTACTGCCGATATGATTTCCAAGCTCATCTGGTGGCTGGTTAGCGAAATACAACCATTGCATATTGGAGACATAATTATGTGGAAGTAGGAAGAAAGTCTGTAATTTATACCGGTGCCTACCTTGAGTTAGCTTCCAGGAGACCTGACCCTTTCCCCAACTTCTCTTTGACCAAGTTCCCTCCACGCATTCCCCAGCCAGATTGGAAGCTACAGGCTCCACTGGAAACATGGTTTATGGATAATGTATCTATAATGGACTCTCCACTCAAAACCAATACAGCAGTAGCATAGCCATCAGCAATCACGCCATAAAATCTGCAGTTGCCTTTTTTTTCCCCCTTAAAAGGGGCAGGAAGCTAATGGATTTGAAATTGCAGAAGCGGACCACAGACCTTTTTAATAAATGAAAATAAAATTGAGTCTCAGGTTTATGTTGATCTATAGAACTGCGGGTCCCAGAGTTCTCTCTCTGTTTCCCTCAGGGTTGATTCCTAGCCTAAACCACCCAACATTTATTGCTGATAAGTGTCTACTGAAGGGTAATAAAATACAGTGTGTGTAGTTGTAGAGAATGTAACTTATCACTTTCATCAAAAGCTCCCTAAAAATGTGTTTATCTAAAAGGCTTGTATGTTTGTGTATATTTCAAATATCTCTGCCATTGGATTGAGCTCCTTGGGCATTTAAAAGCTGTTCCTTAAAAAGGGTTCTTTGGAAACTGTCTAGCTATGGGTTAATGGTAACATTTTCTTGAATTGGAGATAGCCTTCAGGCCCACAGAATTCATACAAATATATACAAATGAGTCATTGACTCTTGCCTTATTTCATTTTCAAAGTCAAGGTAAAGATTTAAAGCCCAATTCATAGAGGAGAAAAAAATATCTTTATGTGGGTGTTAGGTGATTTTTAACTCGGGAACAAGTAATGCTGGGAACTTTCCAAGCATACATTTGCCTACTGGAGGAAAAAAAAAATGTTTTGAGATGTTGAAGGTTTGTGATGCTCTGGTAATTGCTGTGAACTATGATTGTGTGTCATTTTTAAAAGCTGGCTATACTCAGATGGTTTATAGTGGAGTATGGAAGATCTTATCTGAGAATGCTTCTGAATCATTCAAGAAACAGACCAAATCCAGATTTTTTTTTTTCAATCAAAGACTGTGGGAGTTATAAATGTCCCCATGACACATTGAGGTTTTCCTTAAGGAAGGTGCTCAATAAGTAATAGTGAGGGAAATGTTGTCCAGGGAGTTGCAAAATACTATAATTTCTGAGTATATGTGACCTGCCTGAAGACCTAGAAGGTTCCATTTGCTCTTAGGTTATTGATGGAATAATGACTTCAAGCCAGGCATGGTGGGGCATGCCTATAATTCCAGAATTTGGGAGGCTGAGGCAGGAGGATCACAAGTTTAAGACCAAACTCAGGAATATAGTGAGACCATCAATAACTTAGTGAGAACCTGTTTCAAAATTAAAAAAGTAAACAAACAAACAAACAAAAAAATGCTGGGGTTGTGTGTGCAAACCTCAGTATTGCAACAATAGCAATAACAACAAACAAATAATATATTCAAAGCCGGGCGTGGTGGCGCATGCTTGTAATCCCAGCATTCGGGAGGCTAAGATAGGAGGATCCGGGTTCGAGGCCAGCCTCAGCTGCTTAGTGAGGCACTCCGTAACTTAGTGAGACCCTGTTTCAAAATAAAGAATAAAAAATAGGGCTGGGGGTATAGCTCGGAGGTAGAATGCCTCTGAGTTCAATCCCCAGTACCGCAAAAAAACCAAAAGAATATATTATTCAAAATGTTGTGAAATGTGAAGATATTCTTGGTTCAGAAAAAAGGGTGGAACTGGAAAACATTATGTTAAGTGAGATTAGTCAGTCACAAAACGTAAAAAAGTGGATGCTCTCCCTAATATGCAGAAGCTAGGAAGAAAGTGGTTCATAAGAAGGACTCTAGACAAAGAAGGAGAAACTTTAGATGAGCAAAGACAGTGACTTAACTGAAGGTGATGGATGGTGGGGGGCGGGGGCACCCTAATGCACATGATGTGCTTTCACAAACATATCAAAGCAAATCACTAAACTGAACAGGGGAAGAAGGGAGGGGAAGGGAAAGGGGCGGGAATTGGGAAAGGGTTAAATGAGAGATGTGTGCATGTATGCTTCTACCAGCTTGCACTTCACAAAGATGTATGATTGCAATGCACCAATAAAATAAATATTTAATAATTAAATAAATAAAAAAGAAAACAAGTAGTCTAATTTGCTTTCAATAGCTCAATATTCCGATCCTCACACTATTTAGGGAGCATTTGGGATTTCTTGGTGACAAGTTTTATGAATGGACTTTGATGGAGGACAATCAAGGAAAAGCTCTGGATGCAGGATGACACACACACACACACACACACATGCACACACAGACACAGACACACACACACACACAGACACACACACACAGACACACACACACACAGACACACACACACAGGCACACACACACGTCATGGGAAGACTGGTACAGTCTTATTTGTTCAGATCCCACTGGAGAGTTGCAAATCATTCTTTATGATTTTCTCTCTACTGAGAGTGTGGAAAACTCATTCTTCCAGAAAAAAAAAAAAAAAAATGGTGGCTATGTCTCTGGAAAAACACAACCTAGAAGAATACTAAGGTTGCAGATCTGATGGTGGAGCACAAGATTTTCCAGCTGGAAGGTTTTTAGATCTTTGAGAAAAGTGGGGGTTTTTTTGTTTGTTTGTTTGTTTTTGTTATTGCAGTACTGGGGATTGAACCCAGGGGATTCTACCTCCAAGCTACATCCCCAGCCCTATTTTTTAGTCTTTATTTATTTAGTTTTTTTTAAACAGGGTCTCACGAAGTTGCAGAGGGCCTCACTAAATAGCTGAGGCTGGCCAAGAACCCGGATCCTCCTGTCTCAGCCTCCCAAGTACTGGGATTACAAATGTGCGCCACCACGCCCAGCTTAAGAAAAGATTTTGGTGAATGGGTTGTGGTCACTCTCTTTTGATTCTACTGTATTCACCAAGAGACTCCCTCTGATGGAGAAAAGCAACTTCTGTATTTGGCCATCAAATTTATCTCTCTCTGTACGTAAAAAAGTTTGTACAATGCAATTGTCTGTAATTGGTGCTCAATAAATGTCATTTACTTTTAATTGCATTTAAATTTAATTTTTCCAAACTCCACAAGGTAAGGAAAAATGTCAACTTGAGATTTCAGATTTGAATCATTTAGGTCAATAACTTATATTAATCTAAATAGGTAGACAATTGTTGATTTCTTTTGCCACTAAGACATATGCTAAAATCAAGATTTTGGTATCTGATTATTTTAAAATCTTTTAAGAATGGAAATGCTGGATGTGGTGGTGCATGCCTGGAATCTTAGTGCTTGGGAAGCTGACACAGGAGGATGGCAGGTTTGAGAACAGACTCAGCAAGTAGTAAGTCTCTAATCAATCTAGAAATATCCCGAGACAAAACAAAAATAAAAAGGGCTGGGGTATAACTTGGAGATAAAATGCCCCTGGGTTTAATCCTTGGTACCCTCCCCCTCAAAAAAAAAAAAAAAAGAATGAAAATATATCAAACCACTGAAATATAACTTAAAATATTAAAAAATAATAATGTCTCATAGCAGTGATGTACTCAAATATCTAGCCAAGTTCAGCTACAAGTTGACCGTTATGTTCCATTTAAAACAATTCCCAAAAGGGCCACTCTGATAGGGGGCTTGTATCAGAAGAAAACAGAGAATACAGGTCATATTTCCAGATAAATTAAGAGTCGAAACAAACCAGTAGTGAATTTGGAGGGGTTGACCCAGATCCCAAGTTCCTATCAAGTATATCTCTTTTTTGGGAAGAAAAGACTGAACTTAAATGGGATTTTCCATTCATGTAATAGGTAACAATGAATATAGAGACATCAGCTCATGTGCTTTGAAACTCAATCCCAGATAGTCACTGTGAGGAGGGAAGTCCTTCAGTAAGCTAAATACACTAGGCACAGTGATGACTTCATTTTTATTTGGGAATTTAGGGTTTAGAGACTATAAAAATGGTAATCATAACAAAGTTCTTTAGCAGTAATGCAGCGGGACAAAATATATCCTAAAATCTTCTATTTGATCCTTGTAAAGGCAGGCCTGCAAGAGATCTATCCCCCTTTAAGTTCTTTTCATCTGTGGCTTCTCACAGTCATGCACACATGCGTGTATTCATACATATATGTGTTCCACAGTTCCATTTTCTGCTTTGATTTCAATATACAGTTGTATTTTAATTTGTATATCATATAAGTTGAAATATGTATATGTATATGCATCTATAGATAGATAGACAGATAGGTAGATAGATAAATTCAACTGCTGACAAATTGCCTCTATATATGAAATCAAAGCAGCAAATGGAACCTTGGAAGGTGCTGACGAATTTGAATCATTTTGTGTGAGTTAATGCCATATTTTTTTTAAATTTTTGAGTGAGAACTCTGAAGCTATAGGGACACAAATGAAATATCACTCCAAATCTCACTATCTGTTTATAAATTAACTGACACAAGCCATATTTGATCCAGAATACAATCTTCTGGAAATTTTAAATAACAACTTCCATCAAAATCCCCTGGTCAGACTCTTGTTCCTTGTTTGGAAGGATTCCTTACCTCTCTCAGTGTCAAGATATGAGCATATATACAATGATAAGGCCATATAAATGCATCAGGAAAATGAATCTTTTACAAAAGACCAATTAGCAAACAGTGTAAAAAACCTGAACAGCAGAATGTAGAAATACTTTTAATATTTTATAAAATTCAAAGGAAATTATATGCATTCCTCATTTGACTCTTATTTTTTCCTTTTTTTTTTTTTTTTTGGTACTGGTGATTGAACCCAGTGGCATTCTACCTCCTATCTGTATCTATAGTTGTTCAGTTGTTTTGTTTTTTTATTGTTGTTTTTAATTTTAAAGAAGGTCTCACTAAATTGCTGAACATCTCACTAAGTTGCTGAGGCTGCCCTTGAACCTGCAATCCGTGTCAACCTCCTGAATACTGGGATTACATCTTATTTGACACTTGACACCTCTTTTCCCTCTTTCTTCACTTCAGACTCTTTTCCTCATTACTTCCCTATTCTTCACTGTCAGTTGGCTTCATCCAGAACTTTGGTGTCCTGAAAAGCCTATCTGTGCCAAGGGCATTTCAAAGAACGGGGCCGTGTTGATTCTGCAGACGCTATTATAACTTATTTTTAGAGAGTCAAGCCAAGCCAAATGGAATGCATTTCAATAGCTGACAAATGACCAAAATAGCCCATATAATAAATTGTGTCTCCTGCAATAGATTGAGCTTCTTCCAAAGGAGGAAATAAAAGATAGGTTCTCTTTTAGTTTCTTCGGATATATCCCAATACTTTTAATTTTAGAATGGGCTGCTAAACAAATTAAAAGTCTGAAAAACCTCTGTAGAGTTTTGGGCGCACTTATCAAGGAGGGTGGAGCCGACGGGAAACCTCAGTCTTTTTTTGTGTGTGTGTAAAGGATAAAAACACTACCTGGGGGGGGGGGGAATTGCAAAAAACCCACATTTCTTTAATTTAAGAATTCCTCTCCCTCACCCTGCGGAGCAAGAAAGATCTCCAGTCTGACTTCTCTGATAAGCAGAGGGTAAAATAGTTGAAATCTGTTCCCAAGGAAGGCCTGTCAAAGAGTCTTGTCACAGGTAGAACCAGCTCAGCTCAGTTCAGCTATTAGCAACAAAAACAGCCAACCCCAGTGATTTCTCTGCCACATGTGCTGGTAAGGGATCCCAGCAGGGTTCATTGACTTAACACAGGACCTTACTCGTGTGTATGTATACACACACACACACACACACACACACACACACACACACACTCATACACACACACACACTCATACGAGAGAGAGAGAGAGAGAGAGAGAGAGGATTGTTTTTTATAAGTATTTCAGTCACCTTCTTTTTTTTCTTTTTTCTTTTAAAGCTGACCTCCTTGAAATCAGTGGTTAATGGAATTACCAACCCTGATGACACTATTGATTTATAGAATCTTGGCTGGCCAGATGTATGTCTTTCTCCAAGAAAATGATAATATCTGGGCTAATCACTTCCTGAATAAGTTGACTTTCAGGCCAATCCAGAGCACTGCTTTTGAGGCTGTCTCTGGGCTCCCGAGAGTTCTGTTTCATTATTTTCATCTTTTATCTCTCCTTCCCAGGTCATGACAGCTTGCTGTATAAATCGTTCCAACAGGTGCTCTGATGACTTCTAAAGGGAAGATGTGAAATAAAGGCTTATAAGAAATGGATCTATCTGCAAAATAAATTAACATCATCTTTCTCTATATCTACTTTAAGGTCAGTAAAAATAAATAAATTGCTTAAAATAAATAAGTTTCAGCTAGGTGTGGTGGCTCGCCCCTCTAATCCTAGTACTTGGGAGGCTGAGAAAGGAGGATTGGAGGTTCAAGGACAACCTCAGC
>PVLC010022152.1:0-27147 GCA_004027655.1 Graphiurus murinus | reverse complement strand
TTGAACTCAGGGGCATTCTACCTCCGAGCTACACCCCCAGCCCTATTTTTTATTCTTTATTTTGAAACCGGGTCTCACTAAGTTGAGGAGTGCCTCACTAAGGAGCTGAGGCTGGCCACGAACCCGGATCCTCCGGTCTCAGCCTCCCAAATGCTGGGATTACAAGCATGCGCCACCACGCTCAGCAACCCTTTTAATTTTTCATTTTGTGGTACTGAGGACTGAACCCAGAGGCATTCTACCTCTGAGCTATACCCTCAGCCTTATTTTATTTTTTATTTGAAACAGGGTCTCATTAAGATGTGGAGTGCTTCACTAAGTTGCTGAGGTGGGCTGTGAACCTGCAATCTTCCTGTCTCAGCCCCCAAGTACTGGGATTATAGGTGTGCATCACCACACCTGGCTCTTTATTTTTTATTTTGAAACAGGCTCTTGCTAAGTTGCTGAGGTCAGTCTCACCAAATTGCTGAGGCTGGCCTTAAACCTGCAATCCTCTTATCTCAATCTCTGAAATCCTAGTATTACAGGCATGCACCACCACGCCCAGCAAAATTTTTTTTCCTTTCCTTCCTTCCTTCCTTCCTTCCTTCCTTATTTATTGGCACTGGGGAAGGGCCATTCCACCTCTGAACTACACCCTCAGCCCTTTGTATTTCTTAGTTTGAAACAGGGTCTTGCTAAGTTGCTGAGGCTGGTCTCAAACCTGCAATCCTCCTGTCTCTGCCTCCCAAGTACTGAGATTACAGACATCTGCCAATGTGCCCTGCTAAGTCCCACCCACTTTCTACTGCCTGACTGTTCTGTGTCTCCATCACGTTCCTCAGACCAGTCCGTGCACTCCTAAGAAAAGCAGTTCTACATCTTTGTGCAGCCAGGCAGGGCAAGCTCGGTGAGGGAAGGGTGAAAGGGGTGCCTGCTCCCTCCCCCAACTAGCAGTCACCTGAGTCTCTAGGGCTTTGCTCAATTAGGTGAGTTGACCCCACCCCATGCTGGCATCTTGCCTACCTAGTATGACATCCAGATTCCTGTAGGCCCTGGCCCAGTACCCAGGAGATAGGATCTTGCTTAATGGCAAAGATGCTATAAAAAGCACAGCACCAGCTGGGCGTGGTGGCTCACACTTGTAATCCCAGCATTTGGGAGGCTGAGACCAGAGGACCCGGGTTCGCGGCCAGCCTCAGCTACCTGGTGAGGCACTCCGCAACTTAGTGAGACCTTGTTTCAAAATAAAGAATAAAAAATAGGGCTGGGGGTATAGCTCGGAGGTAGAATGCCTCTGAGTTCAATCCACAGTACCGCAAAAAAAAAAAAAAAGCACAGCACCCAAGTTCAACACTGGCGTGTGATTCCATGCATGAGGGCAAAGCCTCTGGACTGGCTCAGAGATCCTGAGCCCTGCACTGGTTCTGCTATAAGGACCAGTGTGGCCAAGGCCCAAGGGGTTCCCTGCTCCCTCATAAGTACCACCCTAGCAGGACGCTGCTCTTCTTTAGGCTGAAAAGGTCCACTGGCAAAACAGATTTGCCAATACTTAGATACCAACAGCCAGGCCAAAGCCCATAGCCCCTTCTCTTGGTCCACTGCCCAGGTCCTCCTGTCTAGAGACCCCTGAGTTAGTTAACAGAGCAGGAAGAAGCCTCAGCTGCCATTAGTCCAGGTATGGCCCAGGCCAGTCCTCTCTGGGCCGCAGCTGGAATGAGAGGACTGAATCAAAACATCTCCAGTCTCCCTTTGGGCCTCCGGGGCCCAAGCGGTGAGAAGTTTCTTTCTACCACTAACCGTCTAAAGTTAGAACGTTTTATATTTTCACTCCCAAAAGTGGGGTGAGAGCAGAGAATGGGATCCCTGGTCCAGGAAACACTTCAAGGACCACCCTCCTCCTGAGGCTGTCCCTGGAGTCTGCTGTCTCCAAGGTGGCTGCTTCCCCTCACAGGGCCTCAGAGGTGTGATTGGGCCCCAGCTACTTCAGGAAAAAGGGTGGGAGGCCTGAGTCACAACCGTGGCAACCCAGCAGACCCAAGGGGCAGAAGGAAGCCAGTTCCTTCCCTGTTACAGCGTGCAGGAGGAGCCTGCTCCTAGCTTTGATCCCTACCCCAGAAAAGCTTTTCTCTAACGAGTCATTTGCCCTTCTCTTCCTTCAGGACACAGCCTGCTTGTTCCAACAGGGCTCATTCCCCTTGCCTCCAAGGTAAGGTGCTCCCCAGTCCTTCAGACAAACCTACTCATCCCAGAGTCAAGAATCACTCTGCCCAAGAAGCCATCCCAGATCAGCCAGTCCTTAACCATTCAACTTCCCATAGCATAAAAGGCAGAGAAGCACTTAATCTGTAGCTACTAGGGGCCTTGTCCCCCCTGACAAAAGTCCACATATACGACTGCCTACAGACCATTCTGGAGGGACCATGAACCCTACCACGGACTCTCAAAGAACCTTAGAGCCGGGCATGGTGGTGCACGCTTGTAATCCCAGCATTCGGGAGGCTGAGACCGGAGGATCCAGGTTCAAGGCCAGGCTCAGCTACCTAGTGAGGCACTCCTCAACTAAGTGAGACCCTGTTTCAAAATAAAGAATTAAAAATAGGGCTGGGGGTGTAGCTCGGAGGTAGAATGCCCCTGAGTTCAATCCCCAGTACCGCAAAAAAAAAAAAAAACAAAAAAACAAAACCTTAGAAACCTAGATCCCAGAACAGCAGGTTGTCCAGTTCATTCTCCCATCTAGGCTAGAACACCTCAGCAACCCCTCCAGGATGATGCTCCCAGTCTCCTCTGGCCCACTTCTCTAGATCATCTCCTTCCAGAAGCTTCCCTCACTTCTCCTCCTCTTCTTCTGAACTCCCCGAATCTTTTTTTTTTTTTTTTTCAGTATGGGATTGAACCCAGGGGCATTCTACCTCTGAGTTATACCCCAGCCCTATTTTATTATTTATTTTTGAAACAGGATCAGAGAGCCTTACTAAGTAGCTGAGGCTGGCCTCGAACCTTCGATCCTCCTGTTTCAGCCTCCCAAGTACTGGGATTACAAGCATGCGCCACCACACTGGCTTATGTGTTGTCTTACTTCCGCTACAAGCCCATTCCTTCAATCCCCTAACTATGAGCTATAATTAGAGACGATGGTGAACCTGTATTATAGAATTCTATGCTCTAAAGCCAGGGCTCCATAATAGCCCTGGCCCACCCCCAAAGAAGAGGCTGCAGAGTTCCCCCCTCAGTCTGCCTGGGCCTCCACAGAGCAGGAGCTCCCCTGCACTGACAAGCCTTCCTGCTAGAAATCCCCCAGAGAGCTTCTCTCTCTCTCTCTCTCTCTCTTTTTTTTTTTTTTTTTTTTTTTTGGTGCTAGGGATTGAACCCAGGGGGGGTTCTACCTTCAAGACTCACCCCCAGCCCTTTATATTTTGATAACGGGTCTTGCTAAGTTGCTGAGTATCTTGCTAAGTTGCCGAAACTGGCCTCAAACCTATAGTCTTCCTGTCTCAGGCTCCCAAGTACTGGGATTACAGGTGTGTACCACCAGGCTCAGCTCTCAGAGAGCATCTCACAGAGAAACCTATAGGGAAACAGGGCGGAAAAATGACTGACCATAGACCATATTCAGGACAGAGGCAAAGCAAAGACCCAAGAAGTCCCTAATTTACAACCTAGCGCTCTTTTCCTTTATACAAATGGCATTATGAAAAATAAATTTGCCCTTAAGTGCACACACACTTGGTGCTCATATATGCACAGAGAATTTTTATGAAGAAATACAAGAAAAACACTAAGCGCAGTGGTGCTCACCTGTAATCCCAGTACCTGGGAGGCTGAGACAGGAGGATCACAGGTTCAAAATCAGCCTTAGCAACTTAGTGAGATTCTGTTTCAAAACAAAAAAATAAAATAGGGCTGGAGATGTAGCTTGGAAGTAGAATGTCCCTGTGTCCAATCCCATCAAAAAAAAAAAAAAAAAAAAAGTCAATAGTGGTAATATCTGTGGAGTATGACAGTGGGTGGCCATGGAGATGAGGGAGACTTTTACCTTTCACCTCAATATCCTTCTGTAGTGTTCTTGGGTTTTGTTTTGTTTTCTTAATATGTTTTACTTATTCATATAAAAATAAATATACCAAGCCGGGCGTGGTGGCGCACGCTTGTAATCCCAGCATTCGGGAGGTTGAGACCAGAGGATCCGGGTTCGCGGCCAGCCTTAGCTACCTAGTGAGGCACTCTGCAACTTCGTGAGACTCGGTTTCAAAAAAAAAGAATAAAAAATAGGGCTGGGGGTATAGTTCGGAGGTAGAATGCCCCTGAGTTCAATCCCTAGTACCGCAAAATAATAATAATAATAATAATAATAATAATAATAATAATAATAATAATAAATAAATATACCAGCCTAGCAAAGTGGCACATGCCTGTAATCCCAGAGACTCAGGAGGCAGGAGGACCACAAGTTTGAAGCCAGCTGTGGCAACTAAGCCAAATTAGTATCAAAATAAAAAATGAAGGCTAGGCGTGGTGGCACACACTTGTAATCCCAGTACTTGGGAGGCTGAGACAGGAGGATTGCAGGTTTGCAGCCAACCTCAGATACTTAGTGAGGCCCTCTGCAACTTAGTGAGACTCTGTTTCAAAATAAAGAATAAAAAATAAAAAATAGAGCTGGGAGTGTAGGTCACAGGTAGAATGCCTCTGGGTTCAATCCCCAGTACCGAAAAAAAAAAAAAAAAAAAAAAAAAAAAGAGGGCTGGAGGTGTAGCTCAGTGATAAAGTGTCCCTGGTATTGGTTCAAGCCCCAGTATCACACATACAAAAACCGACCACAGAAAGGAGATTCTGAGGCAGTCTAACCCAACACACTTAAAAACAAAGTCATAAGCCGGGCGTGGTGGCGCACACTTGTAATCCCAGCGTTCGGGAGGCTGAGACCTGAGGATCCGGGTTCGCGGCCAGCCTCAGCTACCTAGTGAGGTCCTTCGCAACTTAGTGAGACTCGGTTTCAAAATAAAGAATAAAAAATAGGGCTGGGGGTATAGCTCAGAGGTAGAATGCCCCTGAGTTCAATCCCCAGTACCGCAAAAAAAAAAAAAAAAAAAAACAAAGCCATAAGTAAACCTGTCTAGGTATGACTATGAATTAACAAGATTGCCTTCTTATACAGTTTATGGTCACTGGTCTCATCAATTCACAGCCACAGTGCAGTTTATAGCTTGAGGAATCTTCTAAGGAAGAGCTTAATTCAATTAGGGCTCTTAGCAGCTCCCTGAGGAAGCACTGGTATCTCACTTTTACTTACACAGATTGAGGGCAGACCAAACAGACCCAGACTTTCCCAGAGAGACCCCATCCAGCCCAGAGATGCCCTTGCAGACTCTCCATTCTAGCAAGTGAGGTGGGGGGGGGGCACAGCAGCACTTAGACACCAGCTGCCGTCTGAAGCTTCACTTTATATCACTTTCGGTTAAACTCCGTGACCTGGGCAATTCAGTTCAAGAACCTCTGGTCCCCATTTCTCCCTTCTCTCTGTGCAGTCAACCTGGTTTCCAGTCTGGTGCAACTCTGCATGGACCCTATCTCCACAAGGAAGTCAGTCACGTGCTCCTTCATTCATTCATTCCCCCAAATATTTGCAGAGCCCTTGCCCTGAGCCATGCACAGATAAGAAAGCAAGGCACAGGGCTGGAGAGGTAGCTAGTTCAGTGGTAGGGCAGTTGCCTAGCATGAGTGAGGCCTTGGGTTCAATCTCCAGCAATGCAAAAAGAACAAAACACAAAGGCCCTGGTTTCAAGAGGCTTACATTCTTGGGGAACTGAACACTAAGCATAGCTTGCTTATCTAATTCCTTCCCCTCCTGTAAGACTTGCTCACATCCTCAGGAAGGCCTTCTCTAGCCACCCCAGCTGGCAGAGACTGCCCGTTCCCTCTGAACTTGGCCTCTGCCAGGAGTCCGCCCAGCCCTCAGCACAGATCCACGCCTTGTCTTGTCTTGTCCCATCTCAGACCGGTAGCTCCTACTGAGCAGGGCCTGGGTTGCACTCTCCTTAGCTCCCAATGGGCCTGGTGGCTGATTGCAGGCGCTGGGCCTCTTCGACCCCAGCTCTCACTTAGCTGCTCAGTCCTGGCTGTGCGGCACAAAGACACGGCCTTCTTGAGCTTTACCTGGTGCCTGGCAGGTGCTACATAAGTGCGTAAGTGTTGGCTATTATTGTTTTGGTGAACTTGTGGGCCCTGTCTAGCACACAGCTGTGATATCACTTCCCTGGCCTCAGTGCCTGGTCTCCAACAGGCCAGGCACTGTGGAAGAGCCAGCCTGTGCTTGGAGGTAAGACTCCCCCAGGGCCTGGGGAGGGGGTCTGGGAAGGAACAGAACTTCTTACCCTGAATCTCAGTCAGAGCAGCTTAAGGGCAGACCTATCTTTGCAGCAAAGAGCTTGCTGGGGAACTCCTGACTTTGGCCCAGTAGTAGTAGTAGTAGTAGCAGCAGTAGTAGTAGTAGTAGAATTCAGGGCTCAAGACTGTCCCTGCACACTGGCTGAGCTTTGGCGGGAAGGAAATGAAATAAGCATAATCCCAGAGAAGGGGCAGCCTAATGATCCAGGCTCAACCCAAAACTCAGTTCAGTTAAAATTAGATTAGACCATAAGATTAAAAATACCCACATATAATCACGGGCTGCCTTAAAGTATCAGTTGATGTTTATTGGCATCTAAAGAGACGGTTTGGCCGGGTGTGGCGTGTGCAGACAACCTTGGGGAGACACGTCTGACTCAGACATTCGCAGAGGGAGCGAGAGCTGCAGAGGCGCCCACACAGGCGATGGATGACTCAGGAATAACCTGGGGCCGGCTTTGCTGAGCGAGCCTTCTCTGCTGGTGGGGGGACTGGCGGCTGCGTACAGGCTGCTAATCGCAGGGGGATCTGGGGCCCCTTAGCTCCAGATCCTTGTTACTCCTGTGCATTTGTGAACACTGCCACTTCTGAGATGGGCTAGATCTTCACTGTGGGTCTTGAAGCAGGTCACAATTTTTTCCCCCAAAACTCATGAAATGATACATAGCAAACAGCCAAACCTATAACTTTCCCAGTTCAGAATGAATATGGGAAAAGTTTAATTTCTAAACTGCAAGGGCCCTTGAAATTGGGGAATGATGAAAAGAACATAGGCTTTGAAGTAAGACCTGCACTTAAACCTCAATATTTTCTATTTGTGCAAGTAGCCAACAGACTCTGAAATAGAAGCTTAATAAGTAGCAGTTAGGACTGGGGCTATAGCTCAAAGGTAGAGTGCTTGCTTAGCATGCACAAAGCCCTGGGTTCAATCCCCAGCAAAAAAAAAGAAAAAAAAAAAAAAAAGCAGCAGCTAATATAATTAACAAATATTTAACAGGCTGGGCATAGTGGCATGCACCTATAGTCCTGGCTACTATATGGGAGGCTGAAGCAGGATCACTTGAGCCCAGGGGTTTGAGAAGAACTTGGGCATCATAGTGAGACTCCATCTCAAAAAAATAAATACATAAAAAGCCAGGCATGGTGGCGCACGCTTGTAATCCCAGCATTCGGGAGGCTGAGACCAGAGGATCCGGGTTCGTGGCCAGCCTCAGCTACCTAGTGAGGCACTCCGCAACTTAGTGAGACTCGGTTTCAAAATAAAGAATAAAAAATAGGGCTGGGGGTATAGATTGGAGGTAGAATGCCCCTGAGTTCAATCCCCAGTACCGCAAAATAAATAAATAAATAAAAATAAAATGAATGCTTAACAAAAATATTGACAATTAGGAAAGAGAGGCTCAGAGAGGTTGTGCCTTGCCTAAGGTCACAAAGCTGGGCAGCACAGACCTAAGACCAGGGCAGGGATGTAGCTCAGGGGTACAGTGTGTGCTCAGCATGCGAGACCCTGGGTTTGATTCCCAGAACCACTCCCTCCGAGAAAAGAGCTGAAACCAGATCTCAGATTTTTTGCTCTCCTACCCCATCCAGTAATTCACTTCCCCACCTGTCACCACTTTGAGGGAAAGAAGTCCTCCATTTTAAAGACTTGTTGTTCCACAGACAAAGGCAAGGAGAATGACAGTCCCAAGTCTGACTTCGACCCTCACATTCCTTCTTCACAAAAATGCAGGCAGGTGTGCTTAAGGAGAGGTTAAGAACTTGGAGCTAGCAGGGTGGTACACACTTGTAATCTCAGTACTTGGGAGACTGAGACAGGAAGATCACAGGTTCACCCCCAGCCTCTGTAACTTAGTGAGACCCTGTTTCAAAATAAGAGTAAAATAGAGCTGCAGGTGTAACTCAGAGGTAGAATGCCCCTGGTACCTCAATGGCCCTAGTACCAAAAAAAAAAATTAAAAAAGGGGGGAGGCTGGGGTGAGCCAGGTGTGTTGGCACACTCCCAGTACTTGGGAGGCTGAGACAGGAGGATTGCAGGTTCATGACTGGCCTCAGCAACTTAGTGAGACTTTCAGCAACCTAGAGAGAACCTGTTTCAAAACAAAAAATAAAATAGGGCTGAGGCTACAGCTTGAAGGTGGAAGGCCCAAGTTCAATCCCCAGTATCAAAAAAAAAAAAAAGTTAGAGTATAGATCAGAGGTAGAATGCTCCTGAGTTCAATCCCCAGGACCAAAAAAACAAAACTTGGGGAGTTGAGCTGGCCAAGGTTCCTGAACACCTGTTCCTTTAGCCCCCTCCTTCCCACAGAGAGAACCAGTGTCCCTCCTGACCACCACCCAGGTTACCATGTGAATGTGTCTGGTCATTCACTCTCCGCAAAGCCCTTCTGGATCTCTGGTTCCCCTTGATTCTTACAATCACCCAGCATGCTGCCAGGCAGGAAAGAGGATGGGCTTTGGGTTAGAAGTCCAAGGACTGTGTCCTTTGCCAATTGCTAAGTGCCCTCAGGCAGGTCACAGTCCACGACTTGGTTTCCTTAGATGTAGAAGATCAAAATTAAATCCTGTACATGCAAGTGCTTTGGAAACAAATTACAGCACTAATGAGAATCACTACTAAACTTCTCCTGCCTTGAAGGGCTAAAAAAAGTTGTGCCACCTGCTCCCAATACAGAGGCTCCTTCTCAAGGGATGCTGCTGGGCCCGGAGGGCAACCAAGAGCAGCCCAGTACTGTTGCTGCTTAGAGACAGAAGGTCAGTCACAAGGTTAGCCATCCCCTGCTGACTAAAGTAATCCCACCACCATCCCGCCTTTAATTGTCACTCCCATGTCCAAGGAGGAAGAAGCAAGCTCTGGTCAGACAGCTAAGAGGACACCACACAGGTGGCAGGCAGGACTGCCACCAGAGAATAAGAACCAGACCCAGCCTGGCTGCAGGATTTGTGCGCACCCACTCAGAGGACAGGTGGAAAGCCCTGTGTGGAACACCTACAGCCTTCCCAGGGAGGGAGAGGACTCCCACCATGGGCCTCTGCCCACCCCTAGAGGGAGCCCGCCAGCCCCGGGACACCTGCCCACTCACTAGAGGGAACCGGCCAGTCCCTGAGTGCAGGTGCAGGGAGCTGGGCGATACTCAGCACAGGGCAGTGAGATGCAGGAGATGCAGCTGCACCCCTCTGGGAGCCTATGCCAAGACTCATCCAGAAAATAAACAGCAGCTCAGCATCTCTGAAGTTAACCCCTGAGCCATTTCCTCCCCGGCTGCACAGACAGACATTATCTCCTAAGATTCTGACAGGGATTAAATGAGATTACTTTTACAAAGTGCCTGACATTACCCTGTAGATACTCAATAAATGGTAATTATTATTAAACCCCCCCCCCCCAACAGAGGAGATGTCACAGGACAGGACAGGCCTAATGCCAACGCTGTGGATAAACAATAAGGGAGAGGGATGAGGGGAGAGAGAAAAAGACCTCCCAAGAGGGGAGTGCTACAGTTTGTTGAATGTTCGCCAAAGGCCCATGTGATAAAAGTCCCCAGAATGATGCTATTGAGAAGCTGTGGAAACTTTGAGGTAGGACCTAGCAGGAGGTGTTTAGGTCATTGGGGGGTATGTCCTTGAAAAGGACTGTGGTCAGGCACGGTGGCACATACCTGTAATCCCAGTACTTGGGAGGCTGAGACAGGAGAATCACAGGCTCAAGACCAGCCTTAGCAACTTAGCGAGACTCTCAGCAACCTAGAGAGACTCTGCTTCAAAACAAAAAATAAAAAGGGCTGGTATAGCTCAGAAGTAGGACGCCCCTGGGTTCAATCTCCAGTATCAAAAAAAAAAAAAAGGAAGGGGACTGTGAGATCTCTGCCCCTACCTGCTCTCTTTTGCTTCCTGGCCACAGGTAGGCAGTCTTGCTCTGCCACGCACTCTCGCCATGATGTGCTGCCTTGCCACATGCCCAAAGCTACAGGACCAACTGATCATGGACTGGGACCTCCAAAACTGTGAGCTAAAATCAACCTTTTCAGCTGCATGCTTGTAATCCCAGTATTTGAGAGGCTGAGACAGGAGGACTGTAGGTTCGAGGACAGCCTCAGCAAATAGTGAGATTCTCATTAACCTAGTGAGACCCTGTTTCAAAATAAAAATAAAATAGGGGTAGGGTGTAGCTCAGAGGTAGAATGCCCCTGGGTTCAATCTCCAGTGACACACACACACACACACACACACACATATACACACACACACACATCAATCTTTTCTCTTTATAAGTTGATTATCTCAGGTGTTTTGGTATAGTGACAGAAAGCCGATTAACACAAGCAGGAATCTGATGGGTCCTGAAAGCCACTACAGTGAACTAGACAACTCCCAATTAATCTCCATGTTGGTCTTAGAAGGTGGAAACAGTATCTTCACCTCAATGATGAGGCAAGTCAGGTTCAGAGAAATGAGGTGCATGAACTCCAGGGTCCACAGTCACATAGGTACCAAGAGGCAGTGTCAGAGACAGAGAGCCCAGGGGTTCTGACCACATGTTTCTTTTATACCAGAGCAGGACAGGGCTGGGCAGGGCTGGCTGGGAATGAGAGGAAAGGAAGCCTCGTGGATGCTCACTGAATCAAGTCCAGGCCATCTGACCAAGCCTGGCCCTCCATGCCCCCTGGAGCTCTTGAAGACATACATCCTACTCGACGCCCTCCTCCCAGACCCCGGCTGACCTCCCTCTCACTGTCCTGCAGTCAGTCAGCTGTTTCTCACAGAAAAAAGACTTCTCTTTCTTTTTAGAGAGTCCCATCTGGGCTTCTTGAGATCATTTCAAGGTGACCTTTAAGTTGTTTCTTCCTTTCTTCTTTTGAGAAATGGGAGAGGCAAGTTCTAGTCTCATTTTTACAGGAAGCCAGTTGCTGGGTCCCATATCCATGCATGCAAAGTGGGAAGTAATGGTCTTATTTCCCCCCACTCCCAGACTTCTTCTAAGGAGGAAATGGCAGGACACACCTTGCAAAGACCAAAACCAAAAAAAGCTATAAAATGTAAAGGGACAAAAGAAGCCTTTTTTGTCCCTGGTCAGGAAACAAGATGAATACCTGCTTTATAGGCTTCTGGGTTCGTTCCAGGCGTTCCAGGTCAGGAATATGGGCAAACAACACCGGGGCACTGCCAGTGGTGAGCTGGGTTACAGTGAGGCTCTCCCTGCAACCAGCACTGCCCTGGGAGTCAGGTGAGCTGGGACAAAGCGGAATTCATGCAGGAGCCAAACCACAGTGTGGGGAGGGGGTAGGGAAGGGCCTAAGGGCTACGGCCATTCTCACAGTTCTCCAAATTGCCCAAATCCCCCTCATGCCACAAGCCCCTCCCTACCACAGAAAGGCAAGAATTCCTGACTGCTAGAGAGAGAAAGCCAGGCATTGTGGTGCACGCTTGTAATCCCAGCACTTGGGAGGCTGAGAAAGGAGAATCCAGGTTTGTGGCCAGCCTCAGTTACTTAGTGAGGCCCTCTGCAACTTAGTGAGAACCTGTTTCAAAATAAAAAATAAAAATTAGGACTGGGGGTGTAGCTCAGAGGTAGAATGCCCCTGGGTTCAATCCCCAGTACCAGAAAAAAAAAAAAAAAAAAAAGGCCCAGAGAAGGAAGTGATCTAATGTTCAAGTTTGAAGAGTACCCTGAGAAGTCAAGTGTGGAGGCCTACGCTCATAATCCTAGTACTTGGGAGGCTAAGACAGGAGGATTGCAGGCTCAGCAACACAGTGAGACTCTTAGCAACCTAGTGAAAACCTGTTTCAAAACAAAAAATAAAAAGGGCTGGGGGTATACCTCAGAGTTGCACTACCCAAGTTCAATCCTTACCACAAAAAATAAATAAATAAATAAATAAATAAATAAATAAATAAATAAATAAATAAATAAAACAAAAATCCAGGCGTGGTGGCACATTCTTATAATCCCAGTACTTGGGAGGCTGAGACAGGAGGATCGCAGGTTCACAGCCAGCCTCTGCAACTTTGTGAGGCCCTCTGCAACTTAGTGAGAACCTGTTTCAAAATAAAAGAATAAAATAGGGCTGGGGGTGTAGGTCAGAGGTAGAATGCCCCTGGGTTCAATCCCCAGAACCACATAAAAATAAAAATAGAGAGAACCCAGAGGTTTCTATTACTCTAGAACAGTAGCTCCTAGCCCTGCTCCTCCCACACCACTATCTCCAAGTGTCTCCTTTAAAGGCTCTGCTCCATGATTAGGATAGCAAGGAACACTGCACCCAGCACTTTCCATTCTTACAGGAGGGGGTACCTTGCAAGGGAAGCAGCTGCCACAGATGACAGAATGAGGGCTCCAACATAACTCCTGCCCACGCTGGGGTGTTAAGAGCATAGACAAGACCCTGAAATAAGCTTCCAGGCTCTTGGGTATCTGACAGTGCAGAGGGAACATGGTCTCAGCCCCCCAGCCCTATTCCCCAAGGCAGCTGGTACCATCTCCCCTCCTCCCACAAGGCACTTCCTGGGAGAGGCAGCTCAAGTGAAAGAATGAAGTCAGTTGGGCACACCCAAACCCCCGAAACTTTAAGAAGGACCCTCAGTGGGAGCCTAGGGTTGAGAGATTTGTGATCCTCCAGCCTCAGAGGAAGACTGTAGGAGGTGGGGAAGCATTTGCCTTAGGTGGTTAAAATACTCTGAGGCAGCTGCTGCTCAGTGAGCACTGCATGCATTAATTGATGTCATCATCACATCAGCAGTACTACAGCTAGATATGATTATTTCCCTTTTTCTCCCCCACCCCTCCAGTGCTGGGGATGGAACCCAGGGTTTTGCACACACTAGGCAAGTGCTCTATCACTGAGCTACACCCTCACCCCTTATCTCCCATTTTATGAATGAGGAAACTGAGACTCAGAGAGTGTAAGCAGCTAGGTGGTAGCTGAATTCTATACTGCAATCTCTAGTCTACATTGCAAAGGTAAAAAGGGGGGGGGAGATGGGCTTTCATTTCTGCCAACTGAACAGGAACCCTAGAGATCTGGCCACCATTCCCTCCTCTTGCTTCCCCAGATGGCCAGATGCTAGGGTTCCTGTTTTCAGAGGCAAAATAAATAAATAAATGCCTTTCCAAGTCAGAGACATAGATCTTTGGAATTGCAGAGGAGATCGTACCCAGCCTCATTTCACAATGGGAAAACTGAGGCCTAAGGCTGAGTGACTTTGCCAGGGTTTCCAGAGTCAGGGGAACAGCAGAAATGACAGACCTGGAAAGGACTGCAAAGATCAACTGCTGGGTAGGGAAGCATGCCCAAGGTCACAAAGGGAGGAGGGATGAGGAGCCGGGTCTCCTGACTTCTGGACTGATAGGTTTACCATGGCACCACCTCTGCTTTCCAGCTGCCCAGGGTCCCAGGCCCAGCACTCTGGTGGTGACAAAGCAGGTCACATCTAGCATGACCTCATTAGGACAAGACGTATCAGGCTTGCAGGGAGAACTTCAGACTGCCCAGGATGGAGTCTCTATGGTCATACTGTTGTCCCATCAGCAGGCATGGAGACCTTCAGTATACGGGCCAGACCCCAGTGCCTTCATACAATGCCAGGTGGAGCTGGGAGGTGAGGGTGTTGGAGCGAGGAGGCAATTTATACACAGCACTTGTGAGGTCTCTCTTCCCTGTCTCACACAGGCAAATGATCACTTCAGTTTCTTAAAACAAATTCAGACACAAGGTTTCATGGCTCAACTGATATGGTCATATAGCAGTTAAGATTCTTGCCCATTTTACAAGTGAAGGAGACCTGCAGAAAAAGGCCCGAGCTGTTCAAGGTCATGCATTTATGTCCGAATCAGTATACATGGTTCCCCTTGTCCAGTCCTTGATTTTTTTCCAGGAAGCTGGCTGCCATCAGGATATAGGTGATTATGGCCCAGCTCCATGGCCAGGCCCTACCACTGTGACTGGCTCAACACCAAAGCCCTGCACCAGGAAGCCAGCTCCTGGATCTATCAAAACAGAGGCACCGGTTCATTCCTGCAGCATGTCCCAGAGCCTGCCTCACACCAGCCTGGCATCAGCGCTCAACTCCTGCATGTCCTTGGGATAGCTCTGAGGCTTCCTGCCAAACCCCAAAATCAGGCAAAGAGGGAAGCAGAGTCCCAGGACCTCATGGCTTCCACGGCTAGCTAGATGCAGATTGAAAAAGCAGAGACAGCTTGCAAAGTCCCCCTGGACACCTCTTCTAGGGTCTTCTGGTCTGTGCAGGCTCTGGTGAGCTCCAGCAGTCACCCAACAGAACAGGGTACTCAAGCCGGGCAGTGAGCCCACTTCTCTGGAAGGGAATGACTTTTTTGTTTCCTTCTCCCAAAAAAGAACATTTCAAAGTCTCTACAGAACACCCGTAGTTCTTCTCCCTGTACCTCTTCTACTTGAATGAGTGGCCAATGTCACTGGTCAGCCCAGACAGCACCTTGAAATTCAGCTGGGCGCCAACCTGGAGTGAGCTGAGGTCAGAGCAAGCCTCAATCTCCTCCATTCTCTCACCACCCCCAGAACAACTTTCAGAAATTACCAAAAACTATATAAAGGATGGCAGTTCTGACAGGAAACTGATTCAGGGGCTTCTAACAAGCCTGGGCAGGCAAAGCCAACAGATAATATTCTGGGGATCAGGAAGGTGAGACTATGGGGACCCCTTGTGTTTCACCATATTTTAGGTCTCCTGCACCCATGACTCTGCTATGCCCAAAACTCAGGCCAAGTAGAAATATTCTTCATCCTGGAGCACCCTCCCATGAAGCAGGTAATAAATTATACTGGTGGCTCTTGACAGAGCAGAAAGTGCCACTTGCTAGAAGACACTCCTCTCTGTCTGGCACAGCTGGATGCCTGGCTCCCCTCTGGGTCTGGCCCAACCAGAGGAGACTCGCCAAGCCTGAAAGCCTTTCCGAAGTTACCTAGTATCAGAAGTGTCCCATCCTTGAATCTTGCTCTCTCCCACGCATGGTACTAGTTCCAATCTTGGGAGGCCTCGGACTAGAGGCCCCAGAACTGGAGCTTGAGAAAGACCAAGATGGCAGGGTGGAGGCTACCTATCTTACAGTACTTCAGACCCTTAATCCTGGGCAGCCTCAAATGGTAAGAGATGGAACAAGAAGCTCACTTGTTTGGTGGCGGCGACAGCATCAAGCAAACTGGACTTACCTATCTTCATGAGGCAGGCCAGCAGGATCCAGAGGGAGATCTCGAAGGGTGTGCGCACGTGTGTGTAGTCGATGCCCAGGACTGGAAAGATCTTTCGAGGCTTTATATCATGTTCAGTGACAGAATGGTTGACAGGGCGGCTCTCTGGGTGGGGGGGCTCTGGCGGGGCCGTGGTGACATCCCCAATGGACCTTTCCCTTGGTGGCTCAGACCCTCGGATGGTGCTGGCAGTGGGGCTAGGCTGGAGGCCATGGCTCCTGAGAACAGGAAGCAGTCCCACCAAGGCGACCACCACCAGCAAAGAGGGGAAGATCCGAGGAGGAGAGAGTCCCCAGAAGCCGGACCACGGAAGCATGGCGTTGCTCCCTCAGCCCAGCAGGCCCCGACCCTTAGCAAAGTGAGAGCAAGAGCGGGGGCATAGGTGGCAGGGGTCTGCAGGTGGGAAGGGAGACTGGGGCAGTCTCTAGGAAAAGTTCATGTTTAAAGAGGTATTTCCGTGGAAGCAGGTGGAGGGAGGCTGGATTTGCAATCTGGAACTCCCCGAACTGAGGAATAGGGACAAGGACCCAGGAGGGACCACGGAAGAAGACTAAAAGGTCTGGAACTCCAGGCCCCAGAGAGACTGTGCCCTAGAGGCCAAGAAAGGGACAGGATAGGCTGGATTCTCGGCAAGGAGAAGGAAGAGGAAAGGATGGGACCTTTGGTTGAGGAAAGTGACTGAGGCGCTGGGACTCAGCTAAGGGAAGGGGTAGGGAGCCTGAGCTAAAGGAAGGAACGGGAGGGGGCGAGATCCAATCCAGGGAAAGGAAAGAGGGGGCTGGAAGGCCAGCCAGCGAGCAAGGAGTGAAGCGGGAAAGAGGCCGGGAGCTTCCCCACCCAGAGGAGGGCCGGGGTCCGGGCGCGCCGGGCTGAGATTCCGGGGAAATGGAGGGAGGCGGAAGGCGGAGGCAAGCGGCCTGGCGGGAAGACGCCTCGGCGCCGGCTGGGGGCGGCTCGCGATGGGCCAGCAGCAACACGCCCCTCCTTGCACCGCCCGGGTCCAGCGGCAGCTCCTCCACGGCCAGCGCCAGCTCTGACTCGACCCCGGCCCCGGCGGCAGCGGACTGATGCCTCGCTGAGCCCGGCGCAGCCATTTATAGGCACCAGAGAGCAACCGGCGGAGCGGGCTAGAGGGACCTGTCAGCGCCGGCGCAGCGCAGCGGCCCCTGTCGCCGAGGGAAGGAAGTATCGAGTAGGAAGAGGAAGCCTATCAGATGAGGGAAAAAAAAAAAAAAAAGTCCTGAGTCTAGAGATTCTAGAGCTGTAAGAAAAAACTGTACTATTTACAAAAAGCTTTGACATCCACATCCGCAGTCTCATGAACACCCCCCTGGGAAGGACATATGTATGTGAGCTTGAGCAAGTGCTGTGTGGGAGGGGGGAGTGCTTATGATTGAACCCAGGGGCCTTCTACCACTGAGCTACACCCCAACCTTTTTCAAAATTTTCTTTTCTTTTCTTTTTTTGGCGGTACTGGGGATTGAACCTAGGGGCATTCTACCTCCAGGCTACGGCCCCAGCCCTTTTTTTTTTTTTTTTCCGGTACTGGGGATTGAACCCAGGGACATTCTACCTCCGGGCTACACCCCCCAGCCCAATTTTTTTTTTTTTTTTCCGATACTGGGGATTGAACCCAGGGGCATTCTACCTCTGAGCTACATCCCCCAGCCCTATTTTTTATTCTTTATTTTGAAACAGGGTCTCACTAAGTTGCAGAGTGCCTCACTAGGTAGCTGAGGCTGGCCGCGAACCCGGATCCTCCGGTCTCAGCCTCCCAGATGCTGGGATTACAAGCATGCACCACCACGCCCAGCTATCTCTTTTTATTTATTTATTTATTTATTTATTTATTTATTTATTTATTTATTTATTTATTTATTGTGTGTGGTACTGGGGATGGAACCCAGGGGCATTCTCAGGACTATTTTTTATTCTTTATTTTTAAACAGGGTCTCACCAAGTTGCGGAGTGCCTCAGTAAGTAGCTGAGGCTGGCCGTGAACCCAGATCCTCCAGTCTCAGCCTCCCAAATGCTGGAATTACAAGCGTGCGCCACCACGCCTGGCTTAAATTTTTCATTTTTAAAACAGGGTCTCGGAGGATCCAGGTTCCTGGCCAGCCTCAGCTACCTAGTGAGGCACTCTGCAACTTAGTGAGACTCAGTTTCAAAATAAAGAATAAAAAATAGGGCTAGGGGTATAGCTCGGAGGTAGAATGCCCCTGAGTTCAATCCCCAGTACCGCAAAAAATTAAATAAAATAAAACAGGGTCTCACTAAGTTTCCCAAGCTGGCCTCCAACATGCCATCTTCCTGCCTCAGCCTCCCAAGTACTGGAATTACAGGCGTGTACTACCATGCCCGGCTTTGAACAAGTTACTTAGACTCTTACAAACTTCTCATCTGTAAAGGACACAGTAGTAATACATCTATCAGAGGGATAATGTGGTAAGTAAGTGAAATAATCTATGGACATAATTAGAATGCACAGTGGGCCGGTGTGGTGGCGCACGATTGTAATCCCAGCATTTGGGAGGCTGAGACCAGAGGATCCGGGTTTACGGCCAGCCTCAGCTACTTAGTGAGGCACTCCGAAACTTGGTGAGACCCTGTTTCAAAAATAAAAGAATAAAGAATAAGGCTGGGATTGTAGCTCGGAGGTGGAATGCCCCTGAGTTCAATCCCCCAGTACCGCAAAAAAAAAAAAGAAAAGAATGCACACTGGAACTTTGTTGTGGTTCCAAATTTTTCAGATAAACAAATAGGCGAAGAGAGTTCCTTAGCTAGTGTTTAAGTACTTGTATTAGTTGGCTAGGGCGGCCTTACAAAGTATCACAAACTGGGTGGCTAAAACAACAGAAATATATTTTCTCACAGTTCTTAAGGCTCCAGAAGTCTAAAACCATGGTGCGGGCAGGTGAGTGTGTGCCAAGGGTTGAGGGAGAATCTGTTCCAGGCCTGTCTCCTACCCTCTGTTGTGTTGCTGGCCTTCCTTGATTGTGGCAGCATAACTCCAGTCTTCAACTAAAGTTCTTCCTGTGTATCAGTCTTGAAATTCAAATTTCTGGTTTTATAAGGATGTCTGAAAGGATTGGATTGAGATCTGCCTTAATGACTTCATCATAACCTGATTATCTTCAAAGATCCTCCTATCCAAATAAAGCCACAGGTACAAGCACAGGGTTTAGGATTCCAACTTCTTTTGGGCAGACACAGTTCAACCCATAACAGTAGTGGCGTGTATGGTGATGGTTAGAATTGGTAAAGTTCACGAGATCATGGCTATATGGTGAAATCATTGGAAAGCCTTTTTAAAATTTTTATTTTATTTATTTTATTTTGCAGTACTGGGGATTGAACCCAGAGGCATTCTACCTCTGAGCTACACCCTCAGCCCTATTTTATATTCTTTATTTTGAAACAGGATCTCACTAAATTGTGGAGGGCCTCACTAAGTATCTGAGGCTGGCCACAAGCCTGTGATCCTCCTGTCTCAGCCTCCCAAGTATTGGAATTACAAGCGTGTGCCACTATGCCCGGCGAGAAAATAGGGCTGGGGTTTAGCCCAGAAGTAGAATGCCACTGGGTTCAATGTCCAGCCTCCAAAAATCCCACAAAACATAAATAAAAGCCAGGCTAGGTGGCACAGGCTTGTAGTCCCTGTACTTGGGAGGCTGAGACAAGAGGATCATAGGTTCGAGTCCAGCCTCAGCTACTTAGTGAGGCCCTCTTCAACTTAGTGAGACCCTGTTTCTTTTTCTTTTCTTTTCTTTTCTTTTTTTTTTTTTTTTTTTTGCGGTACTAGGGATGGAACCCAGGGGCATTCTACCTCCGAGCTACACCCCCAGCCCTATTTTTTATTCTTTATTTTGAAACAGGGTCTCACTAAGTTGCGGAGTGCCTCACTAGGTAGCTGAGGCTGGCCAGGAACCGGGATCCTCTGGTCTCAGCTTCCCAAATGCTAGGATTACAAGCATGCGCCACCATCCCCAGCTAAGACCCTGTTTCAAAATAAAGAATAAAATAGAGCTGGGGGTGTATCTTGGAGATAGAATGTCCCTGGGTTCAATCCCCAGTACCACCAAAAAAAAATAAATAAATAAAATAAAAAGGAATCGGGAAGCCGGTCGTGGTGGTGCACACTTGTAATCCCAGCATTTGGGAGGCTGAGACTGGAGGATCCAGGTTTGAGGCCAGCCTCAGCTACCTAGCGAGGCACTCTGCAACCTAGTGAGACCCGGTTTCAAAATAAAGAATAAAAAATAGGGCTGGGGGTGTAGCTCAAAGGTAGAATGCCTCTGAGTTCAATCCCCAGTACTGCAAAAAAAAGGAGTTGGGGACCTTGAGAAGGAGGGAGGAGGAGGGAGTGGGGCAGAAATTGGGGAAGGGTTAAGTGAGAAATGTGTGCATGTATGCCTTTACCTATACTAGCTTGTACCTAACAAAGATGTGTGATTACAATGCACCAATTAAAAAATAAATGAAAAAAAAAAGATGAAAAAAAAAAAAGATTTATTAAAGTTAAAAAAAAAAAGGAGTCGGGCATGGTGGCACATGCTTGTAATCCCAGTACTTGGAAGGCTGAGTCAGGAGGATCCGGATTCACTGCCAGCCTTAGCTACTTAGTGAGGCCCTCCACAACTTAGTAAGACCCTGTTTCAAAATAAAGAATAAAAAATAGGAACTGGGGAGGTAGCTCAGAGGTAGAATGCTCCTGGATTCAATCCCTAGTACCACAACAAATAAATAAATAAATAAACAAATAAATAAATAAGTGCCAGGCGTGGTGGCGCACGATTGTAATCCCAGTACTTGGGAGGCTGAGACTGGAGGATCTGAGTTCCTGGCCAGCCTCAGCTGCTTGGTGAGGCCCTCTGCAACTTAGTGAGAGACCTGGTTTCAAAATAAAGAATAAAAAATAGGGCTTGGGGTATAGCTCGGAGGTAGAATGCCCCTGGGTTCAATCCCCAGTACTGCAAAAAAATAAGATAAAATAAATAGGGCTGAGGATGTAGCTCAGAGGTAGAATGCCCTGGTTCAATCCTCAGTAACATACTACTACTACTAATAATAATAATAAAAGAAGAAACAAAAAGAGCTGAGGGTGCAGCTCAGAGGTATGACCCCAGGTTCCCCAGTAACACACACACATACACACACACACACACACACAGACACACACACACACACACACACACACACACACACACACACACACACACAGGCTGGGTGTGTAGCTCAGAGGTAGAATGCCCCTGGGTTCAATTCCCAGTACCATAAATAAATAAACCAATAAACAAAAGCCAGTGCACACACCTATAATCCCAGTATTTGGGAGGCTGAGACAGGTGGATGGCAGGTTTGAGGCCAGCATGAAGTAACTTACTGAGACCTTGTTTCAAAATAAAAAAAATAAAAGCCAGGCATGGTGGCACAAGCTTATAGTTCTAGTACTTGGGAGGCTGAGACAGAAGGATCGAAGGTTCAAGGACAGCCTCAGCAATTTAGTGAGGCTCTCAGCAACCTAGTGAAACCCTGTTTCCAAATAAGAAATAAAATCGGTCTGGGGGTGTAGCTCAGAGGTAGAAAGCCTGTGGGTTCAATTCCCAGTACTACACAAATAAATAAATAAATAAATAAATAAATAAATAAATAAATAAATAAATAAATGGCTGGGGTGAGCCAGGTGTGGTGGTGTACGTCTGTAATCTCAGTTCTTGGGAGGCTGAGACAGGATGATCACAGGTTTGAGGATAACCTCAGCAAATACTGAGACTCTCATAAACCTAGGGAGACTGTTTCAAAATAAAAAATAAAATTGAAGGCAGGTGTGGTGGCGCACGCTTGTAATCCCAGTACTTGGGAGGCTGAGACCAGAGGATCTGGGTTTTTGGCCAGCCTCAGCTACTTAGTGAGGCCCTCTGCAACTTAGTGAGACCCTGTTCAAAATAAAGAATAAAAATAGGGCTGGGGGTGTAGCTCGGAGGTAGAATGCCCCTGGGTTCAATCTCCAGTACCGCAAAAATAAAATAAAATTGTTGAACTGAGGGTGTAGCTCAGAGGTAGAATGCCCCTGCATTAACACCCCAGTACCACAAAAAGGCGGGGGGTGGGGGGACTAGGGTGTAACTCAAAGGTAGAATGCCCCTGGGTTCAATCCTCAGTACCAAAATAAAATAAAATAAAAAATTTAAAGGTCTGGGGATGTAGCTCAGTGGTGGAGCGTGCCTTGGTTCAATCCCCCATACCACAAAAGCATTAAGAAGAAGAAGAAGAAGAAGAAGAAGAAGAAGAAGAAGAAGAAGAAGAAGAAGAAGAAGAAGAAGAAGAAGAAAGGAGGAAAAAATCCCACAAAAATACCATCACCTGGGATTCCCCTTCAGAGATTCAAGTTTAGCTGCTCCAGGGTAGTGCCACAACACTCTTTGTACTAGCTGGACTCTGGTTGCACTGGAATGTACAACTAGGGCTGGTTACTTCTGTTTTTTTTGTTTTGTTTTGTTTTTATTTTTTCAGTACTAGGGATTGAACTCAGGGGCATTCTACCTCTGAGCTACACCCCCTTAGAACTATTTTTTTTAATTCTTTATTTTGAAATAATCTCACTAAGTTGAGGAGGGCCTCACTAAGTAACTGAAACTGGACGCTAACCTGGGATCCTCCTTTTCAGCCTCCCAAGTATTGGGATTACAAGTGTGCGCCACCACACCCAGCTTGGCTGGTTATTTTTGAAATTATTGAAACGCCATTCTGGTTTTTTTTTTTTTTTTTTTTTTTTTTGCGGTACTGGCGATTGAACTCAAGGGCATTCTACCTCCAAGCTATACCCCCAGCCCTATTTTTTATTTTTATTTTGAAACCGAGTCTCACCAAATTGCGGAGGACCTCACTAAGTAGCTGAGGCTGGCCGCAAACCCGGATCCTCCGGTCTCAGCCTCCCGAATGCTGGGATTACAAGCGTGCGCCACCACGCCCGGCTCGCCATTCTGTTTTATAGAAGAGTAAATTAAGGCCAAGAAAGTCAAAATGACTGGTTCAAGGTCACAGAGTGATCTCAGAGGGGTTCAACTCTAAGGAATATTTTCTGAGCCTCTTGACAAGGCTTTGTGCTGGGCTCCCATAACATAAAGATAAAACAGGAAGCAGAAGGAGGTGATAGTGAAGGGGCACAAGGGCTTCTGAGTGCTGGTGATGGTCTATTTTTGATTAGTACCTGGAAGGCTGAGACAGGAGGATCGCAGGTTTGAGATCAGCCTCTGCAACATAATGAAACTCTCAGCAACCCAGCGAGACCCTGTTTCAAAACAAAAAATAAACCAACCATGATGGCACATGTTTATAATCCCAGTACTTGGAAGACCGAGACAGGAGGATTGCAGGTTCAAGGACAAGCCTCAGCAAGTAATTAGACTCATCAACCTAGCAAGCCCTTGTTTCCAAATAAGAAAAAAATTAGGCTGGGGGTGTAGCTCAGAGGTAGAATGCCTCTGGGTTCAATCCCCAGTACCACAAAAATTAATGAATTAATTAATTAAATTAAATAAAATTGGCTGAGGGTGTAGCTCGGAGGTAGACTGCTCCTGGGTTCAATCTCCAGTGCCAAAAAAAAAAAAAAAGGGGGTTACATAGAGGTGGTTGTTTTGTGATAACTCCTTGAGCGCTCCTGGTTTGTGCACTTTTCCCTAGGTATATTAAAATAATAACAGAGTGGCGGGGCATGGTGGCACACACTTGTAATCCCAGCATTTGAGAGGCTGAGACCGGAGGATCCGGGTTCGCGGCCAGCCTCAGCTACCTAGTGAGGCACTCCACAACTTAGTGAGACCCTATTTCAAAATAAAGAATAAAAAATAGGGCTGGGGGTATAGCTCAGAGGTAGAATGCCCCTGAGTTCAATCCCCAGTACCGCAAAAAAAATAATAATGAAGCCGGGCGTGGTGGCGCACGCTTGTAATCCCAGCATTTGAGAGGCTGAGACCGGAGGATCCGGGTTCGCGGCCAGCCTCAGCTACCTAGTGAGGCACTCCACAACTTAGTGAGACCCTATTTCAAAATAAAGAATAAAAAATAGGGCTGGGGGTATAGCTCAGAGGTAGAATGCCCCTGAGTTCAATCCCCAGTACCGCAAAAAAAAAAATAATAATGATAACAGAGTGATATGATGGTAACTGAGGATGAAAATATTAAATTGTGCTCATTTTTCAGGCATAAGTCCAGCCTCCCGGAAGATGACAAAAGAACGGGAAAAGCCTCAGAGAAGGCCTGGGGTCTTAGGACATCTGGGAGCTAAAAGAGGAACCGTGATTAGGTCAAGGCTGAGGATAATGACAACACTGTAGTTGACAACCACGTGCCAGGTTTAGCCACCATCTGAGTCCTGTTGCCTATGAGTGCTCTATGTATGTTAGCGAGGATTCTCATTCCCACTTTACAGATGAAAAAGACAAGGCTTAGAAACCTGAGGCCATTTCCCAAGGTCACACAGCAATTAGGGAGCTGATCCAGGATTTGAGTCAGGCTTCTGACATCTGAGTCCATTGCTCTTTCAAAATCCATAGATTCAGTGTAGAATAAAGAGAAGGGAGCCGGGCGTGGTGGCGCACGCTTGTAGTCCCAGCATTTGGGAGGCTGAGACTGGAGGATCCGGGTTCACGGCCAGCCTCAGGTACCTAGTAAGGCACTCTGCAACTTAGTGAGACTCGGTTTCAAAATAAAGAATAAAAAATAGGACTGGGGGTATAGCTCGGAGGTAGAACGCCCCTGAGTTCAACCCCCAGTACCACACACACACAAAAAAAAAAAAAAAAAAAAAATAGGGCTGGGGGTGTAGCTCAGAGGTAGAATGCTCCTGAGTTCAATCCCCAGTACAGCAAAAAAAAAAAAAAAAAAAAAAAAAGAAGGGAGAAAGGATGGGTTAATGGAGGGACTTTCCACAGGTGCCCTGGGGCCAGAGCCCTGAGACCTGCAGTTCCTCCCAGCCTGGGGATGACAGTTCATTGGTGCATTCTGATCTTGTCCTCTCTGACTCTCTCCCCAGTCCTCAGTGAGTCCTTGGGGACCAGCCTAGGAGGTAGCAGATCCCTGGAGGACCAGGAAATGCCACCCCTGAGATCCTCCAAGGCCTGGAGAAGGTTATAAAAACACAATACCAGGAAATAGTCTTTGGGAGAATGCAACTGAGCTGACCTGTGGCTAAGGTCAAGCCCCAGAGTGGCAGGCGGGTGCCTCAGGAGAGTAGCCATGTCCCAGCTCACTAGTAATAACTCCATTAGTAAACTACTGTTCTACAGTTTCGTCCTCCATGATGAGGGGCAGCAATAGCGCCCCCTCATGATGCTGTGATAAACATGTCCACCAGGGAGCATGAAGCCCTTGGAGCCTTACCCAGCAAGCGCCAGGTCCTTACCATCAAATCATTATCTTTTTTATTTTATTGTGATACTGGAGATTGAACCCAGGGAAATTCTACCACTAAGCTACAATCCCAACCCTATCTTATCTTTTTTTTTTTTTTAAACAGTGTCTTTCTGAGTTGCTGAGAATGGCCTTGAACCTTCAATCCTCCTGTCTCCGCCTCCCAAATACTGGGATTACAGGTATGCTCTACCATACCTAGCTCATCATCTTTCTTCTCATGTACCAAGGGCATCAAATATAGGCTGTGTGTGTGTGGGGGGGTAACTAAGGACTGAACCCAGGGGCATTCTACCTCCAAGCTATACCCCCTACCCCATTTTTTATACTTTATTTTGAAACACAGTCTCACTAAATTGCAGAGGGCCTCATTAGCTGAGGCTGGTTACCAACCTGGATCTTCCTGTCTCAACCTCCCAAGTACTAGGATTACAAGCGCGCGAGCCCACTACCATGCCCAGCTTAAATGCATTATCTTATTAAAAGTAACCATTTAAGCCGGGCGTGGTGGCTCGCACTTGTAATCCCAGTACTTGGGAGGCTGAGACTAGAGGATTCAGGTTGGCGGCCAGCCTCAGCTACTTAGTGAGGCCCTCCGCAACTTAGTGAGACCCTGTTTCAAAATAAACAATAAAAAATGGGAGCCGGGCGTGGTGGCGCATGCTTATAATCCCAGCATTTGGGAGGCTGAAACCAGAGGATCCGGGTTCGCAGCCAACCTGAGCTACCTAGTGAGGCACTTCTCAACTTAGTGAGACCCTGTTTCAAAATAAAGAATAAAAAATCCAGTCTTAGCCTCCCAAATGCTGGGATTACAAGCGTGCAACATCACGCCTGGCTTAACATTGCACTATTTACCACCTTTTTGAGCACATTCTCATGTTTTGGCCATTCCAGGCGAGCCGCTCGGACTCACAGAGGCGACATCTCTGCAGAGCCCTCTCTGCTGATGTAGGAGCCCAGGGCCACTGCTGCTCCCCAAGACCCACCTTGAATCCTGTGGTTACCAAGAGACAGGTTTGGGGGAGAAAGAAACACTTTATTCCGTGGCCAAAGAATGGAGAAGAGGGATCCTTGCTCACAAATCAGCTTCTCGACTCCAGGGGTTGAGGGGATACAGATGGAGGACAGGAATAACGAGGGAGAGGGACAGGCTAATCAAGGGGAGGAATATTCGAGTCTTTTCTGGGAATGGGTGGGGATCTTCCAGGAACTGGGGTGCTTTGTCTTGTCATTCCTTTCAAATCTGCTGTTTCTCTACAAGGCGGCCGATAGGAATCTTTAGCCTTATCTGAGGGTGAGGAAAGAGGAGGCAAATCTAAGTCAGGTTAACCCTATATTAGTCTTTGAGACAAAATATATATCAAATGATACCTGTGTGCAATGCTGAGCAAAATCTGACCCAGACACAATAGGAAGACAGAGATGCCAAGCGCGCGCGTGTGTGTGTGTGTTTTACTGGGGATTGAACCCAGGGACATTCTACCTCTGAGCTATGCCCACGTGCCTTTTTTTTTTTTTTTTTTCCTTGCAGTACTAGGGATTGAACCCAGGGGCATTCTACCTCAGAGCTACACTCCCAGCCCTATTTTTTATTCTTTATTTTGGAACAGGGTCTCACTAAATTGCAGAGGACCTCACTAAACCTACTGGGATTACAAATTTGTGCCAGCACACCCAGCATTTTTTTTTTTTTTTTTTTTTTGTCTGAATAGGTCTTGCTTTATTGCTGAGGCTCTTTGAACCTGTGATCTTCCTGTCTTAGCCTCCAGAGTCCTAGGATTACAGGCCCAGCAAACCTTTTAATCGAATTCCAGTCACCCGAAGCCGGACGTGGTGGCCCACGCTTGTAATCCCAGCACTTGAGAAGCTGAGACCGGAGGATCCGTGTTCGCGGCCAGCCTCAGCTACCTAGTGAGGCACTCCACAACTTAGTGAGACCCTGTTTCAAAAATAAAGAATAAGCCGGGCGTGGTGGCGCACGCTTGTAATCCCAGCATTCGGGAGGCTGAGACCGGAGGATCCGGGTTCGCGGCCAGCCTCAGCTACCTAGTGAGGCACTCCGCAACTTAGTGAGACTTGGTTTCAAAATAAAGAATAAAAAATAGGACTGGGGGTGTAGCTCGGAGGTAGAATGCCGCTGAGTTCA
>PVLC010022151.1:13200-27209 GCA_004027655.1 Graphiurus murinus | reverse complement strand
AAAAAATTAAAAAAAAAAAAAAAAAAAAAAGAAAATAAAGTCAGAGATCCTGGCATAGAAATGTTTGAAAATATAGAAAACAGATCATCCTAGTTTTTGTAATCCATTCAAATTTTTAAGAGTATAATTTTTATTATACAGTTGTTATGGCCTTTCATTTAACTTTTATAATATGAACAGAATTTTTAAATACTAATCAAGGTAATTGCATAATATAATTTTTGGACTTTTCAAAAATTATCAGTAAAACTTGTACATTTAGCAAGGGATACCTAATTTAGCATAACAAATTTATTACATTAAGTGAAAAACACGTAAAAAGTGCTATGGGAAATACTGGTATATTATTTGCATGTCTTTAACAAACATACAAAAAAAATGAACAATGCCAACAACCTGTAGAAGACTTAGTTACGCAATCAGATCATATAATTTTTAAAAGTTTGCAAAGTAGATTGCTTTTTCAAAAAAAGTATCCTAATCCTCTGACTTAAAAATAGAAAAACACATATTTTTTGTTTCTGTCTTTGCTTTTTTGTTTTTGCTTTGTGCTTGTAAAATATCTCCCACAATGTAATTAGGACACTGGAAACAGTGACAGGAGATAGTAAAATTTATTGACTATTCCTCAATAAATTGAACTGTTCACTACTTTACTAGGAATCTTACGTTTAAATCAATCCTTAAAAACAGTTCAAATAAACAAAATTTAGGATCTTTTAAAACTAATACCAACCACTGAAAAATAAAGAGTATAACTTGCTCTATGAATTTTCTTAAGGCTCCTAAATCATGGAATCAATATTACAACTAGAATCTACATATTCCTACCTAAGAGAAGACTGTCAACTATACATCAAGTGCAGAAAGCAGCCAACGTGGACTCCGACCCCGACATCACTTTTCCAACATCTGGTTACTAAGACTTTTCTCTTACAATCTTGAAGACATATTATCAAATTATAATATTTAAAAATTCTAAGAAAGTAGGGATTTCTACTTCCTGATAGGACAGTAAAAATCCAAGTTAAATTCAGATTAATTTCAGAAGTCTGAGTACGGAATTCTGTGTTTTGATGTTATCAATAATATTTAACCTATATAGTAAGTTCCTCCTTGGAGCACTTTTGCTCCTTGGCTTTAAGATGTTCACAGGAACCCTTTCCCTTCCAGGCTGCTCTCCACGGGCGTCCACTGTTCCACCCTGCTGCCTCCCTGACTGCTCAGGGGCCACCCATCCCTTGGGCCTCACCTCTTCTATCCACCAGGACAGGCCTCATCAGGTCCCACCGCTCCCCTCCCCTCCCGCCCTTCCCCATGCATGTCACTGAGATTGGTACTGAGGGTTCTATGCACACACTGTTCCATGCACTGTTTAAACCGTGACCTTCATTACACCTCTGTCTTCCTTCTCTCTCCCCACACCCTCCATCACTCCTCTAGGGTCTGTACTCTGGTAAACCCCGTTTATACTCGATTCTATTGATAAGTCTACAAAGGTCCTGAAGTAGAGCCACTTGCCAGTTCCCCTTCACTACGCAGTATTTGTTTCATAATTGCCTTTCTCTCACTAAGCATAAGGAAGGCATTCTTGCCGACCACCCTGTACCTTGCTGCAAAGTGGTAAAGCACCCGGGGCACCAGAAAAGCAACTGTTATGAGGAAACGCCTGTCTAAAACCAGGGTGTCATAAACACAGGGCACAGGTTTCCATCTTTCTTTGTTTGTACATGTACCTAGGAAGAGAGAAGCAGGACATGAGACACAGGACTCTGCCTAAATCCCGATGTCCTAACTTCAGCTCTACTGTAGATAGGATAGGGAGCATGAGGATCACTTCTGCCCAGAGTCTGTGCCTCATTCACTCAGCACAATTATCAAGGAAGGACATCACTTCTAAGTCAGAGCAAATGAAAAGATAATAGATGTTAAGAAAAAAAAAAAAAAAAGAGTACTGAAGACAGTGGAATCTCCTATCTTTCAAGCCCAAACAAACAGCTAGCGTTGGTGGAACAAGTCTGTAATCCCAGTACTTGGGAGGCTGAGACATTGGGATCACAGGTTAAAGGCCAGCCTCAGCAACTGAGTGAGACCCTGTTTGAAAATAAAAAGGCATGGGGGAGATGGAACTGGAAAACATTATGTAAGTGAGATTAGTCGGTCACAAAATGTAAAAAATCATATGTTCTCCCTAATATTTGGAAGCTAGGGGGAAAATGGGACATAAGAGGGAGTCCAGATGAAGGAGAAACCTTAGGTAAGCAAAGAATTTGACTTAATGATGTTTGCATGTATGCCTTTACCAGCTTGTGGTTAACAAAGATGTGTGATTACAATGCACCAATTAAAAAAAATTTAAAAAAAAAGAGGCCTGGGGGTTTAGTTCTGAGGTGCAGTGCTCCTAAATTCAATCTCAGATACCAAAGACAAAATAGGAAACCTCATGGGAAAAAAATCCATGTCTTATCTAAGACCAAGATTACAAAGGATTACGGTTTTTTTGTTTGCTTGTTAAGGAATCCTGGGATTCATTTGTTATACAATACACCCTCTCTACAATTTTACTGAAAATTTTACATTTTACTGAATTTTTTTTTTTACTAAAAATTTTAGGGAAAAGCACCCTCCTTCACCCACGGCTCAGTTTATCTCAGTAGTACATATTTTTGAGATTTTAAGAAGGAAAGGGTGAAATGTGTTTGTCTACTTCCTGCAGACCAATTTATGTCAGTAAAAGAAATACCCCTGACACACACACACACACACACACACACACACACACACACACACACACACAGTACTGGGAATTTAACCCAGGGGCATTCTACCTCTGAGAAATGCACCCAGCACTATTTTTTATTCCACATTTTGAAATAGGGCCTTAGCTGGGCATGGTGGTGTACACTTGAAATCCCAGTACTGGGAGGCTGAGACAAAAGGATCGCAGGTTTGAAGCCAGCCTCAGCAACTTACCAAGACCCTGTTTCCAAATAAGAAATAAAGGTGGGCTGGGGGTATAACTTGGAGGTAGAATGTCTCTGGGTTGAATCTCCAGTATCACAAAAATAAATAAATAAATTAAATAAAGAAGGAGGGAGGGTGGGAGGGGGAAAGAGAGAAGGGAGGAAGAGAAGGAAAGAAGAGAAAAGGAAAGAAAAAAAAAGAAAGAGGTTCTCATTAAGTTGCAGAGGGCCTCACTAAGTAGCTGAGGCTGGCCACAAATTTGTAATCCTCCTGTTTCAGCCTCCTGAGTACTAGGATTAAAAGCCTGTGCCACTACCAGGTTAATAGAAACATTTCAAGAGCCGATATCACATTGTTTTTTGTTTCTTTGTTTTGTGATTCTGGGGATTGAACCCAGGGGCATTCTACCTCCATGCACTACCGGTCCTGTTTTTTAATTCTTTATTTTGAAACATGGTCTCACTAAGTTGCCGAGAGCCTCACTAAGTAGTTAAGGCTAGCCAGGAACCCAGATCCTCTGGTATCAGCCTCCCGAGTCCTGGGATTACAAGGGTGCATCACCACGGCAGGCTCACACTGTTATTTTTTTCATGGAGGGACATTATTGTTGCTTTTACCTAGATAATATTGAGTAATATCAATTTTTACTACGTGCATATGTCTGTGCACTTGATGCCACTCATTAGGCATGCCTCTGCTTATCTATTCAATCCTACCCATGTACTCATTAGAATTAGATTAACTTTAAAAATGTAATTGATCCCACAGTAATGACTCAATATGAACAATACAAAACCATATAATATGTAAACGATATGCCTAATAAGCATCAGAAGTCCATTTGAAAGCCCCACAATTATAGTACCTCGATATTATTTATGTTTCCTATTAATTTCCATCAGATTTTGCTTCATTTCAATAATAAATATATTAATCCATAGGTACATTAGTAGACAACTTAAAATTTTCTTCCATGAAAAGAGCAAATAAAATTCCAATGATATTACACATTTAATGTTTAATAATTGCCAAATAGTGTATAGATTTTTGTTGTTTCAAACAACAATGCATTAAGAGACTTTAACGCGCAGAGATTTAAAGCCAAAGACATCAAACACTGACAACCTTACTTCAATGTGCCATGTGTGTAGATGCCAGTTGGTATCTATAGAGGATGGATTCCAGGGACCCATCACAGATACCAAAATCTTCAGGCAATCAAGTCCCTTCTATGAAGTCAAACAAGATTGGCTTATCCCTTCTACACATCCTCTTGTACACTTTAATTCACCTCTAGATTGTGCATAATGCCTAGCACAATGTAAAAGCTAACTAAATTATCATTACACCATATTATTTAGGAAACGATGACATACAAAACAAGTTTGTACATATTCGGCACAGGTACAATTAAAAACCTTGTTTAGCATGTTCGACCTGCAGTTGGTTATATCTGAGAATACAGAATCCAGAAATAAAGAGGGCTGGCTGTACACTGTTACCCAGAAATGACAAGATGATCACTAAAATATTTCCACATATAAATACTACAAGATAGAATGTATGGAGGTGAAAGATATTTGAGTTCAAAATGAAAAATAAGTACAAATTTTCTGACACCTAAGACGAGCTTGCTCATATATTTTTAAATGGATGGCGCTAGGTATCAAATCAACATGATACTCACATTCTACTGCATATATTCTTTAAGTGGCATAGGAATTATTCACAATGTGAATTTTTACTCTATACTAAAAATTACATGCTGGCCACCAATTTATCCTTAGGACAAAAATGTCTGGTGTTAACTTAGGAGTGCAGAAGGCTACAGGATTTTGGACAGTTATTGCTGGGGGAACTCAGCATTGCTCTAGAGTGTCACTACTGTGGTTCTTCAAAGTGTCACTTGCCCTATTAAAATCTTTGCATGAGTCTCCTGGCATGAGGGAGACAAACTCCTCACCAGGACTCTCAGGACACCGTGTGATCCGGCTGCCACTCGTATCTGTTTCAAGCACACGCCTGTGTGCGGATATTACCGCCACACTGACTACATTTCGGTAAATCAAAGCCAACACACTTGGATCCTATTTCACAATCTCTGCACTTTCTATTGCCTCTGCCTAGAATACACGTTGATACATTTTTTCTCATCATCCAAGCTTTTCTACTCAAAATGCCTCAGGATACATGGGCTCTCTCTACATTATTTCTTATAACTGCATGTGACTCTACAATTATCCCAAATGCAGAGTTTAAAAAATATTCTTCGGAGTCCCTTTCTCTGAATCGCCCCTCTAAACTTCTGTCCCTCTGCCCCAGCCGCCATTTCTTGTCCCCTAATGCAGTATTTGTTTCTCCATAGCACCTGCTGCTTTCTGAAAGCGTGGTTGTGCACTTGCACTTACCTCTGACTCCCCCGTGGGAGTATAAGCCCCAGGGTAAAGAGCCTTCATCTTCTTTCCTGCAATGGTTTGGATAAGTGTCACCCGAGGGCCACATGTGAAAGGCTAGGCACCATTGAGGGGCTACTCTTGGGAGACAGTGGAAAGTTTGGGACGTAAGTGCTTAGATCACTGAGAGAGTGAACTTGAAGGAGGGGGGACCGGCCCCTTTCTTTTTCTCCCTTATTTCCTGGCTGATGAGGGGGGTACTTTGCTCCAGCACATGTCTCCCTCATGGCCAACACACCAACCAGAGGCCTGAAGCCAATGGGTCTGTTGAAGTGGACTGGAATCTCCAAAGCCATGTAACAGATGGAACTTTTACTTGTGTGTGTGTGTGTGTGTGTGTGTGTGTGTGTGTGTGTGTGTGTGTGTAACTGGAGATTGAACCCAGAGGCATTCTAACTTCCAGCTACACCCTCTCTCAAACCCAATTTTATTTCTTATTTGGCAACAGGGTCTCACTTGGTTAATGAGTCTCACTACTTGCTGAGGCTGTCCTGGAACTTGTGATCCTCCTGTCTCAGCATCCAGAGAAACTCTTTCTCTTTATAGGTTAATTATATTGGGTACTTCATTATAGTAATAGAAAGTTAACATTGACTGCTCCACAGCTACCACTCCATTCCTAGAACTTGAAACCAGGCAGAATCTCAAGACAATTTTAGCTAAATTCATGATCTGCATAGATTAAGGTAATTAACTTATAGAACACGTTCTAGGGGTAGAGCAGTGCACTCTGCCACTCAACCCTTAATCTCATTTCATTTACTCCTTATGATGATTTTCGAGGAGAAGTGCGATTCTCCAGTAAGTAGTTGAATAACCTGAGTATGAGTGGTTAAGTTACTTAGCCAAATGACATCAGGTCATAAAACGGCAGTGTTATGCTTAAAAGCCTGGTACTGGAGTTTGGTGGTCCTGTGCTAGAGCTTCATTCACTATGACACGCTATTTTATTTTCCTTACAGTACTTCCCATTTATTATCTCATCTGATCCTCACAACAGTCTATATTTTATCCTATGAACTTTACAGCTAATAAAACTAAAACTCAAAGAGTAAGATCTGTCCAAAGAAATACAGCTACTTAGGGACACACCTGGAGCTCAGGTCATCGAACACTAGCTCTGAGCTACATTCTTACAATCATACATTGGTACAGACTAAAACAGATTTAATGCAACTAACACACCATCACACAGCTAGATACAGAAAAGACTGAAGGAAAACTAAGTTAACTGGTCATTAAATACATGAACTGTCACACCGTGCCACTGTCAAAAGCTTAGAAGATTACTACTCTCACAAACTTTCTAAGATATGATAGCGATTTCTGTTAAAGACATTAAGTCTGTTTTTCTTTTCTCTTTGTGGTAATGGGAATTAAATCCCCGGACATTCTACCTCTGAGCTACAACTCTAGCTCTATTTTATTTTTTATTTTGAAACGAGGTCTCACTAAGTTGCTGAGGGTCCTGCTAAATTGCTGAGGCTGACTCTGAACCTGCCATTCTCCCGTCTCAGCCTCCGAAGTACTGGGATTACAGGCATGTACCATCATGCCCAGGTTGACATCAGCCCTGATGGTGAAAATATAGGAAATCCAAAGTGAGACACAGGTGAAGGGCAATCTACATGCCAGTGGTTACAGAGGCAGCATCCAGCCAGGCTCCAGAAGAGTGCAGCAGCTTCAGTGCAGGGATGCTGTTGCTGAGTTCCACAGAGCATAATCTTACGTAAGAATATTCAGTATTATTATTTAAAAAGTATATTCGCATGGTCTACCACTTATCTCAAAGTCATTTAAAAATCAGGATTAAATTTTAAATGTGTCAAAAAATATACCTCACTAGAAAAAAAAAAGTGTATTACAAACAGGAAACGATTTGTAATGCATATATCCACATGGTCTTCCAGCAGGTATCACACAATAAAAGGGTAGAAAACCTAAGCACAAGTATCATGATTTTCTCCCCAGATTGCTTTTATTTGCTAGCCAAATTCTCAAATTCCCTTAAACCACGATCAATTAAAAACCTTAAAAATAGTACGTTCTGTCTAAATTCACAGAGAGTTTACACTGAGTCCTCTCAGTCTACTGGCGTTTGGTAGACCCTCTCTGGAGGTGTGCCTTCATGGTCAACTCAACTCAGAAGTCAGCAGGAAAACGTTACTTGGGTAACACAAGGCAGGCCCCCTCAATGTAACGTGAAATTTAAAGGTAAATTTTTACATTTCTTCTCCCCTCATTACAAAAATTAAAAGTAGTGGGGAAAACAAGAGATAATTATGGTATCAAAAAATTCACTAATGCTAGACTTAACAGTATGCTTATGTTTTAGTCTGCTTCTAAACAATTTGCGCTGAAAATGTAAGTAGGTATTTATCTTTATCACCACAACTATAAATAGAAAAGTATAAATCAGACTTTGTGACACTTCAAGTAGACAATTTAGGAGCAGAAAGCAGAAAGATTTTCAGCCATATATGACAAATTCAATTATTTATTTAGGCTTAAATCTGGTAAAAATGTAATCAAATTTTTAAAATGCAATCAGAGCAGATTGTTAAATGGTGCAGATGATGAAAGACAAGATTATTTTGATTACAGAAATTCTGATCTAAGAGCCTGCGTGGAAAGAAAAAAGGAACACCTTCAGTATGCCAAATGACTGTGTTCTAGAAAAGTCTTTCATCATACAAAAATGCACCTCCTGTAACATAACAGAACTTCAACATAGGGGAAAAAGAGGTCATTTTTTAAAGTAAACTGTTGTTACAAGGTAACTTTTAATTTGTGCGCATAATGTAAATTGCTATGGTGAATGTGCATAGGTCACCGAAACATCGGTAGCTGAATTCAGATGTGACCCAGCAGCCCAGGTGTTCAGGAAAAGTGCTGTTAACAGTGAGGATTGATGATCTAATCAAACTGTCACAGCCAGATCCTCGGCAGGGTGGTTGGAGGGAGGTGGAGGAGGATAATATTCAGAAAGCAGGCACATGCTTAGTGTTACTTTAAATTGATGCTGACATTTTCAATTGTGAAAAGAAATTTTTTCCTAAGTAATATAGGAAACAACTCAGCTAACCTTCCGGAGGATATCAGATAATCAGAGTGGGTTGTTGTGCAAAAGTAACTCACAGAATTGTGAGCGCATATGAAAGACAAATAATCGGACATTTTAGAGATTTACTGTAGTAATCAACATTTTAATTACTTTCTGTTTTCTTAAACGTACAGTACTGTTGCGATGAATAGTGGCTCCGTGTACAAAGAAAGCAATATTTCTGGCCTGGTATTTGCATATGGAGGAGAAAAGTTCCCACAAGAATACAAATTACTAACAGTCACATGCTGATTAATCTAAAACTTCTAAAGTCACATGTTATTTAGTAATTAATATGTCACATGACATGCAAACAAAACCTGATGGACTAGTCAGCTAAGCAAACAACACTGAACTATAAGGAGGAGCTTTTGTCTGGTTTGGTTTGGTGCTAGGAATTGAGTCCAAGGGCTCAGACACGCTATCCACACATTCTATATCTCTTAGCTACACCCCCAGCTCCAGTATTTTTATTGTTATTTTTAACTTATTGATGATGGAACTTTTATAAATCTGCATACCTAACTTGTAAAATAACAGTTTCTCCCAGAAAATCACTAGACAGGTCTACAAATGTGTGATGATTTACAAATAATTCAAGTACGCAAAGAAGTATTCACCATATATGTTTTTTTCTTCTAGACAATGAAATATGCCCAGCTTCAATTGAAATGGGTTTTGACGCACTCCTCCCCTTGCAGGTTACAACGGTTATTAAAAGTGCTCTCAGGGACTCTGCATTGGAGAGGCAGCGACACGGCCCTGTTTTTCTGTATTCTTGGCAACGTCCTGAGTCTTGATCTGCAACCTTTCCTCTCCAGCCAAGGACAATCAGGTTTCTTAAATTGCTTCATGTTTTCAAGGCACGTTATAAAGCATTCTCATGAAAATTTTTCGCCCCATCATTCCTGACCTTTTGGAAACCATGCCCCAGTAAGTATTAATATTGATAAAAAACACATTATCTCTGTCATTCACAACAGACACACGGATGCACAGTAATACAACACAGCTTCCCTGGTTCTTAAGAGAAATAACAAAAGTAGGAATCCTGAACTTTCTTCTTCATGTGAAGCCAGAGGAAGCTCGTGCATTTTCTGGTAAAAGTGACCCAGTCTTTGAAATCTGCCTGGAAAATTGTTCCAATAAAATCTGAGGAGATGTCAAAGGAACCACAAAAAGCTATTCAGAAAATCGACACAAAATTTCTAATATGTGTAAGGAAAATGTATTTCTCCCCCAAAGTAAATAGTATGTATCCTAAACAATAAAAAATTACTTTTGACATTTTCAGTTCTTTATAAAGAAAAATCCTGTAGACTAGACGCCCACTGACTGGCAAGTCTTCTTTTTCAGGGGAGGGATGTGTGCGCCGTCCACACTCAGGCAAGGACCAGCAGGAGCACATCCCTGAGCTAGAGGGCTGGGTGAGGAGCGCTTTCCCCACCAGGGGCCACACTGCCAGGGAAGACAAACTTCCCATGGAGACCGAGCTCTTGACTGAGGACTTCCCTAAGAGAAAGGGGCAGCGGAGCGCTCGGCTAGCTCACACTGGCTGAGAACTGGGCGGGGCACCTGAAGAGCGCAGTAATGGCGCTTTCATTTGACTGACAGGTGACAAAGGGGCTAAGAATTCCTGGGTGGTGAGGAAGGGCCGGCCCCTCACTGGCTATGACCTAGGGAGAATCAGGAGAAGTTTAAAGCTAATATTTTTTTAAAGGAATGCATTAAGCTGGGCATGGTGGCGCACGCTTGTAATCCCAGTACTTGGGAGGCTGAGACCGGAGGATTGGAACTCACGGCCAGCCTCAGCTACCTAGTGAGGACTTCCTGTTTCAAAAGAAAAAATAAAAAGTAGGACTGGGGGTGGAGCTCAAGGGTAGAATGCCCTTGGGTTCAGTCCCCAGTACTGCAAAATAAATAAATAAATAAATAAATAAATAAATAAATAAATAAATAAATAAATAAATAAATAAATGGAATGCATTAACATAGCAGTTCCAAATCGGTAATTGTTGAATTCTATGTGTCCTGAAATACCTTAGAATTCCTACATACTGGCAAAGTAAAATAAACCTCCTTCTCATGAGTTAGGTGATTGCCAGCTTGATGCTGCAGTTCTATCATATCTATCATTGATTTTTACTTGCCAATTTATTACAATTTATTAATACTTTGGTATTAAAGTTTTCCTGGAATATTAAAAGTTCAATAAAATGTGTATACATTAAAATTAGTAGACATAAGAACATGCAATCTAAAGTAAGATTTTAAAGATGTTTTTCTTGCAACAGGTAATGACTATTTGAAATTTCTTGAGCACGCAGGCACACACACACATGCATGCACACCTGTGTGTGTGGGTGGAGGGGGGTGCTGGGGACGGAACCCAGGGGCTTTCTACCACTGAGTTATATCCCAGCCCTTTTTAATATTTTATTTATTTATTTATTTATTTTGGGGGGCGGTACTAGGGATTGAACTCAGGGGCGTTCTGCCTCCGAGCAACACCCCCAGCCCTATTTTTTATTCTTTATTTTGAAACCGGGTCTCACTAAGTTTCAGAGTGCTTCACTAGGTAGCTGAGGCTGGCCGTGAACTCGGATCCTCCGGTCTCAGCCTCCCGAATGCTGGGATTACAAGCGTGCGCCACCACGCCCGGCCCTTTTTAATATTTTAAAACAGGGTCTTGCTAAATTACCACTTAACTGGTCTCAAACCTGGGATCTTCCTTCCTCAGCCACCAATATAATGGATTATAGGCATGTACCACTGTATCTGGCTTAAGCACTTGATATTTCAAATACCAGAATATCCACAAAAATTTCTATCAAACAATTACTAACAGAAAAAAAAAGAGAATGATAAACAGAAGATTTTTAGGAATCGGAGCAAAGAAAATTAGAAATTTATATGAAATTGTATGTGTTTTTTTAAAATTTTCTCTCCATCTCTTTAATATTTACAGCAAAAGATCCACCGTGTGTTGCTGGAGGAAGCATTTAGTGGAAAAATCAATCACAGGTAAGAATACACAAATGCCTTTACCAGGACAGTGCCAGTTGTGGGCTGTACACGAGGGAATAACTTGGGAAAGATTTATATAGAGCATTATCGACATAGGGAACAAGTAAATTATGACTCTATGATGTATCTAAACAACAGACCAGAAGTCCTTAAAATTATACAAATCCGTATTAATAAATTGGGAGGAAATTACGCCCATAACACATGGATAACAAAGCCAGCTGCCCAGCACTGTGCCTAAATAGACACCTCACTCGAAGTGCAGGGCCCGCTACAGAAAGCTAGGGACCATCCTGTGATTCTCTCTACTTTATCCTTGGTATGCATTCAGACTGACTACACTTCTTAACAAGTAAAATAGAATGTCTTATTGTTAAAAGCAATTCTGACATGAAATGAGAGGGAAATGGCTGCTGCAGGACTCTGAAGAGAGAGCAATTTCTTGTAGCAAGGCCATGTGATGATAAACCATTCTGAAGGGACTGTGCACTTCAAAGGTTCCTGGACTGTTTACTGTCCACACAGAGGGCTTCACACGCTCCTGCTGCTGCTTCCACGGTGAGCGGCAGGAATGAAGACGGGACTACTGGCAAGGGTGAGAGGTGCTGAGCTGTGATACAGGAGGCCTGTGCTGAGGCGCGACGGGCAGGTCCTGGGTCTCCAGCCACCACACCACGTGACTGGCGTCAGACGTAACTGAACCAACGGACGTGGGTATATCTGCTGTTTGTTATGAAATGTGGGTCGAAATACTAAATTGGATCTTAATTACAGGATGTGTAAGTCTATACTTATAAGTACAGTATATTCAACTGTCTTTCATTTTCAGGATGTAATTGAACACACTTAGAAAATATAAAATTAACACTACAGAGCTCTGAGATATGATTTGAGAGAACATTCTATGACATCCAAGGTCTCCCTGATAACATGACATTGCCATTTTAATGGACCATATTTGTGATACTCTGAATTGTTTACAATATAAAGAGTAAATCTGGTATGATGAATAAATAGTATACTGATAATAAAAATAAAGAAAATGAAGTTTTATAAAATCAATCTCATATGTTAACTTATAAAATTAATATCATATATGTTGACCAGGAATATGACAAACTGAATGTTTATATTTTTAGTTACATAATCATTTCTCATATTCAAGTTTAAAAAGTTAACAACTAATAATGAAGGCAAAAAATTATAGTACTAATTATCATTATTACTTCAAAGCATTTAAGTCAGTAGTTATTGCTAAGTACCCCTACAGGCTGGGCTGCTTGATTTTGAAGTTGTTATACTAAAAGGAAACAAAACCTGCCAACATGCGTAAGCATCTAAGAATACATTCAATTTTGGAGAAAACTTTTTGAAACAGAAAAAGAATTACAAAATGAAAAAATCATCTTGGTATGATGAATCTAACTGTTAACAAGCTATGTTTGAATTACAGATGAGGATTCCAACTATTTGTTCCTGAAATAATAAACTGACATACTACATAAAAGTTTTCTTCTAAGTGATACAGTGAATCATTGACAGACGAAGTCAAGTTATCTGAAAATCAAAAAATTGTATTCATCAGAGAAGTATTTCCTGGGATACTGGCCTTCCATTCTATTCAGGCATCTAATTAAGTTGCTGTTCAACAATTCTTTTTTTTTTTTTTTTTTTTTTTGCGGTACTGGGGATTGAAGTCAGGGGCATTCTACCTCCGAGCTATACCCCTAGCCCTATTTTTTATTCTTTACTTTGAGACCGAGTCTCACTAAGTGGCGGAGTGCCTCACTAGGTAGCTGAGGCTGGCCACGAACCTGGATCCTCCAGTCTCAGCCTCCCAAATGCTGGGATTACAAGCGTGAGCCACCACACCCGGCTGTTCAACAATTCTAGAATATCAAATGGATTGAATTTATGTTTTCTTTCAAGAGGAATCAATAAAGGTTGTTTTGGGCTTTTCCACATTGTACTAAAAATAATATATTCACATTATTTTTTTTAACTGCTCATATTCCCAAAAAGAATTTAAGTAATACAGAAAAACTCAAGATGGTAAGAGAAACATGAGTTGCAAGAAGCAAGAGGTTAGAAGTTCACTTCCATTAAGAAGACCTACAAGAAAGCAAGCAGAAAAGATCAAAGATCTCAACAATTGGAAAGGTAGGGGAGGGGCAACATGACTAAAGTTTGGTTTATTGGAAAAATCTGAGAATGAAATAATATGAGAATAAAGAAAATCACAGGTGAATTAAAAGAGCAACAGAATACAATCTAATCAGCATACTCAAAAGCAGAGGAGTATACCAAATTAGCACAAGAATAACAAAAGTACAATAGAAAGATGGAGTGTAGCATTAAGACCAAGAATTACACAAAGCAGACCAAATTCAGAACTCAATCACAGAATTTAAGTAACTGTGTCTTTTGATTAAAGGTGCTTTGTGCTGAGGTTATGTTCATAG
>PVLC010022151.1:5700-8200 GCA_004027655.1 Graphiurus murinus | reverse complement strand
ACTAACAACAATGAAATCATCATTGAAAAGTCTATAACTTCTCTAAATTGCAACATGATGAAAGTTTTACAGCAGTATGTTGCAGACTAAAAACAAGCATATCTTGTTCATTAAACAAATAAACTGTAACTATTTTTATATATTTTCTTTCCTCAATAAGCATCTTAAAGGGGAATGAATTTATCTCTCAAATACATTAAATTGTACATAATTTATTGCCAATTACTAAGATTAAAAGTGCTAAGAAGTTATTAATCATTATATATGCAATTATATACAATTTTACCAAAAGAACTCCATGAAAGAGCATAGCTCTTCAAAAGAAATATAAAATCATAGAATATTTTTATGCAAATAAAGATGGAATTATATTAAGAAATAAGCAAATACAAATATTTTTAATTGTCAACATTTGATTAAGGAGGTGATCAAAAGGTTCTAAAACTTTTCTCACAACTACGAAATGTAAAGTTTCCCTCTAAAAGCAAAAATTATATGAACCTGTGTTATTCTATAATAAGCTACTTGGTGTTAGGAGAAATTAAATATAGGAAGCCACTGACATTTGTAAGGCACATATGAACTGAGACCTTTAGAAAACTTATAGGACACACTTTCCCTCCTAAAAAGGATGTTTCCAAAAAATTTAAGTGACCCTTTTAGACCTTTAGTAATTCTACAAATAGAGTCCCAAATCATCAACAAAAGTCTGAAGTACACCAGTAAAGAACAAGTGGGGGTCTGAGCTCACCGCAGTCTCCTGCAGGACTCCCTATGGTAGTGACATCTACCTTTGAAACCAAAACCAAAGCAATAACAAATGAGGTTTCTCCTAGAAGAATAACGCATGAAGCCACTGACCGCATGCGCTAGACAGCAAGATGAAGCCAGGTTGCAGGACTGCCTTATCCTAAGAGAAAAGCAGCTGCAACCGGGGTGCAAAACCTGAGGAAGGCAATGGTCAGGCAGAGCACAGCAATAAACAGCACCGGGGCCCCCCAAGGAAGTGATTTCTGATTCCAAGTCCCAACTAGCAGATGGGACTTAGCCCTTAAGAGACAGAGATAAATAGCTCTTCTTTCTCAGGCAAGGCTGCTCTGGACCTAAGCCCTCCTAACAGGCGAGGAGGGGTCAGTGGTCAAGAGCCTGGACCCGATGTTGACTTTCCTTCCGGAGACCCTGTGTTTGAGAAGGTGTCCTCTCTCCTCTGATGACCAGGAGTTGGCCCTTCTCTAAGCAAAGGCTTCTGCCCCACATGCCCGCTGATGCTCCCCGCACTGCCCACCACACGGCACAAAGAGCCAGCGTGCCTAAAATGCCCAAAGCAAACCATTAGCATCAGAAGGGTGAGCAAGATAGCCAGACAAGTTCTTTCACGGCTGTGAGCTCAGAGAATCTGTTACAATAATTTTCCAAAAAAACAGACATTTTTGTTGAAGTCAAATATTTTCCATTCATAATATTACCTAACAAGAACATAATCTGTTCAACGTTCTTCTCCTCCACTAAATGGGGAACTGTTTGTGCTACTAGATGACTACATAAAAATTGTCTTGGTCTACACATCATGCAGATGGAGTGGACCATTTGAAGGTGGAAAATTAAGGTCTGTGACAAACCATAAAACTGAATAAAAATAATCTTTGATGGCTGAGGATATAGCTCAGAGGTAGAAGGTTTGCCTAGTGTGTGTGAGGCCCTGCGTTCAAAAGACAGCACTGCCAAAAAATATTTAAAAATTAAAAAAAAAAATAATGATAATCTTTCATTACCATGGTGGATTTGTGGCCCTATTTTATTTTTGTTTGTTCACACAGTAGTGTAATGGCCGCAATGTGAATTTACCACTAAATCCCCATGCTAGAGCTACACTCCAGATTTTGATTTACCCAATCTTCTCTTTCTAGCTAAGAGTGGTTACATTCTTAGATTTTTTTTCATCATCAACTGCAACAGTCAGAATCATTTAATTAAACTGTATTGTTTTTAATCACTACTTTGGAGGTATCACAGGCGTATGATAAGCAGAGCCCAGTCAGTGACACCGCACTGGGGTCTGCACACTGCGTTCTCTCACTAGCAAAGTGACAAGCTCTGAAGCCAGGGCCTCTGAGCGCGCCCAATTCAAACCTGCATTTCCACAGAAATTTCAATTTAAATCACTCGGGCATTGACAGTATTATGAATGTTAAATCTACAAGAGTAAACAGCTTACTACACAAATGAAAGATCTGTGTAAAAGGCATTTTCTTGCATCTGAAGGAGATCCTCATAGCACCTGTGAGGCTGGAGAAGTTGCTGCACAAGTGACCTGTGCGGGAACCCCGTCCTGCTGCAGCCAGGCAGCTCAGGTCTTACACGGTACGGGGCATGGAAGGTGTGTGTGTGCGTGTGTGCGTGTTGTGTGTGTGTGTGTGTGTGTGCACGTGCGCGCGCGTGTGTGTGTGTGTGAGTGTGTGTAGGCAGCTCAGGTCTTACACGGTACGGGGCATGGAAGGTG
>PVLC010022150.1:0-27112 GCA_004027655.1 Graphiurus murinus | reverse complement strand
AGCCGGGCGTGGTGGCGCACGCTTGTAATCCCAGCATTCGGGAGGCTGAGACCAGAGGATCCGGGTTCGCGGCCAGCCTCAGCTACCTAGTGAGGCACTCCGCAACTTAGTGAGACTCGGTTTCAAAATAAAGAATAAAAAATAGGGCTGGGGGTGTAGCTCAGAGGTAGAATGCCCCTGAGTTCAATCCCCAGTACCACAAAAAAAAAAAAAAAAAAAAAAAATTAGGGCTAGGGGTGTAGCTCGGAGGTAAAATGCTCCTGGGCTCAACTTCCAGTGCAGCAATAACAACAACAACAAATAATAATAGTAATAATAATAATAAAACTTTAAAGGGCTGAGAATATAGCTCAATGGGTAGAGTACCCTTGGGTTCAATCCGCACTACCCTGCCCCCCCCCCAAAATAAATTATCCCCCAAAGAAGATATACCTGGGCCTGGGGATGTAGCCTGGTAAAATGCTTGCTTAGCATGAACAAGGCCCTGGGTTTGGTCCCTAGCACAGCAAAAACAAAATTTTAAAAGACAAAGCCAATAAGCATATGAAAACTCAGTATCATAGAGAAATGCAAGCAAGAGATACCAGTTCACATATACTAGGGTGTGTGTGTGTTGTGTTGCTAGGAATGGAACATAGGTGCACTCTACCTTTGAGCAACACCCCAAACCCTATTTTTTATTTTTAAACAGGGTTTCACAAAGTTGCTGAGAGCCTTGCTAAATTGCCAAGACTGGCTTTGAACCTGCCATCCTCCCATCTAAGACTCCCAAGCACTGGGATTACAGGCCTGTGCCACTACATCTGGCTCTAGGATGGCTATTTAAAAAAAAAGAAAAAGAAAAAAAAGGGGAGGGGGCTGAGGCTGTAGCTTAGTGGTAGAGTACTCTCCTGTCATGCCAGAGGTTCTGGGTTCCATCCCTAGCTCCAAATGCAAAAAAAAAAAAGGAACAAAAGTTGACAAGGATGTCGAGAAACTGGAACCCTCATGAACCGCTCTTGGAATATAAAATGGTGTAGCCGCTGTGGAAAACAGTTTGGCAGCTCCTCAAAGTTAAACATAGCACCATCATATGACCTAACCTTACTCCTAGATATATATCCCAAAGAACTGAAAATAGAGACTTGAACATTTGTACACCAGTGTTCATAGGAGCACAATTTACCATAGCCAAAAAGTGGAAACAGCCAAAGTGACCATCAACAGATTAATGAAGAAGCACTTTGTGGTGCATGAGCACAATGGAATATAGTTCACTCATAAAAATGAATTTTGATGCACGCTACAACCAGAGATGGACTTTGAAACATGCTAAGTGAATTAAGTCTGACACAGGACAGTTATTTGTATGGTTCCATTTATAATGAGGTACCTAGAATAGGCAAATTGTGACAGAAAAGCCCAGAGTGGTGGCACAGGCCTGTAACCCCAGTACTTGGGAGGCTTAAGAGTATTGAAGACTTAAGGCCAGTCTCAGCAACTTAGTGAGATCTTTTCAAAACTAAATAAAAAGGGCTAGGGTAAAAAGGGCTCAAAGGTAGAATGCCCCTGGTTCAATCCCTAGTACCAAAAAATAAAAAAGTAAAATTCAGACAGAAAGCAGAATTGTGGTTACCAAAGGAAGTTATTGTGTAATAGGTCCGTGATAACATTTTGGGTATCACAGTGATAACAACTAAATACCATGCCAATATATGTGTGTGTGTGTGTATATATATATACATACATTTTTTTTTTGGTGGTGGTGGTACTGGGGATGGAATCCAGGGGCATTCTACCTCCAGGCTACTATACCCCCAGACCTATTTTATTTTATTTTATTTATTTTTTTTTTGCGGTACTGGGGATTGAACTCAGGGGCATTCTACCTCCGAGCTATACCCCCAGCCCTGTTTTTTATTCTTTATTTTGAAACCGAGTCTCACTAAGTTGCGGAGTGCCTCACTAGGTAGCTGAGGCTGTCTGCGAACCCGGATCCTCCAGTCTCAGCCTCCCAAATGCTGGGATTACAAGCGTGCGCCACCACGCCCAGCTCCCAGACCTATTTTATATTTTATTTGGAAACAGAGTTTCACTAAGTTACTGAGAGCCTCACTAAATTGCTGAGGCTGGTCTCAAACCTGTGATCCTCCTGTCTCAGCCTCCCAAGTACTGGGATTACAAGCATGTGCCACCAAGCCCGGCTTCATGCCTATATTTAAATGTCACTAAATTGTACATTTACAATTTTTTCTGCCCAGGGCATTCTACTTCCAAGCTACTTCCCGTCCTTTTTTCTTTTCTTTTTTTACCTGGTTGCTGAAAGCCTCACTATGCTGCTAAGGCTGGCCTTGAACCTGCTATCCTCGGTTTAGCCTCCCAAATACTGGGATTACAGGTACCTGCTACCAAGCTTGGCTACAAATCTTTAAAATGGTGTTATGTGTGTGTATTTGTTGTTGTACAATGCTAGGGATTAAACTCAGGGCCTTGTTAGGTAAGTGCTCTACCACTGAACTATATTTCTAGTCCAGTAAAAATTGTTTTATAGTTGAGTACAGTGGCACACACCTGTATAACCAGTTCTTAGGTGATAGGAGGATCACAGGTTCAAGGCCACCCTCAGAAAGTAAGATCCTGTTTCAAAACAAAAAATAAAATGGTCTGGGGCTATAGCTCAGTAATAGAATGTTCTTGCTTTCAGTACCCTGTACCAAAAAAGATAAATTTAAAAAAATTGAACTGGGCATACGCTTGTAATCCCAGTATGTGGAAGGCTGAGACAGGATCACAGGTTCAAGGACAGCCTAAGCAACTATTGAGACTTTCGTCAACTTACTGAGACCCCGTTTCAAAATAAAGAATAAAAAATAGGACTGGGGGTGTAGCTCGGAGGTAGAATGCCCCTGAGTTCAATCCCTGGTACAGCCAAAAAAAAAAAAAAAAAACCAATTAAAAACCCCCAAGTATCAAACCACAATTAGTAATTCAATGCTTACTATGTGTATGGCATTGTGCTAAAGATAAATGTGTGTTCATAGTACCCATATGTATTTGTTCTCCATTTCATGCAGATATCAATACGAGTGAATGGGCAATTACTAATCATGCCTTCTAAAGGCCACACGATACTTCCAATACAATCAGGAAAACAGCCTGTTCTGAAACGCTCATACAATTTCTAGACCGAACCAGAACACATGACACATCCTTATGAAGATTAGCTTTAGGGGACTTGGAGCACATTAAAAACAGCATATATTTTATTGTCAAGCATACAAGAAACACCAAACTTTCCCCTGCACAAATTCTTCTTCTGTAGAACTGGGTATATTGGAAGCAAGTTGTTTCTGGTGAGGTTTCTGATGATCAGGAATCAAGACAAAGTAGCCCTAAAGGTAATAGTTTTATATCCAGCAGCTCCAAAAACCAAAACATATTACTTTCAAAGTAAAAGATAAATATTTTACCATATCCTTCAGTCCATATAGCATTTCACTGTGAAATGTTTCATGTCGACTCTGTAATTCTTCTCATACATAATTCACTTTCAGTGAGATGAGGGACTAGTATAAAACATGCATTATTTGAAATATGTTTAGTATGAAAAGTAGAACTCTACAATTTATCTTAAAAGAAAGAGTAAGTTCCAGGAGCTTTTTATTGTTTGAATAAGAGAACACATAAAACCAGGCAGAGAAGTCCCCAAGGAAATGATGGTCATGTTTCACTGTTATCTGCCCTTTGGTCCTTCATCTTCTAAGCATTTATTATATTTTCTTTGAATGATATTAGACATTTATTTTGATCACAAATGCAATCCAAGTGTGAATAAATAAATGCAATATCTTTTATAGCCACTCCATGTTCCTTTAAATAGAAAAAAGTGCTAAATGTCTCTTCGTAGCCTATTTGGCCACAGTTGTCCCACCTATGGTTTTAAAAACAACTTGATCTTCTGAAATCCTTCTTGACCTACAGCTCATTCTGTTAAAGAAATCCTGGGAAAAAAAGTCCTACTGATATTGTCGATAGTCTCCAAAAGGTGAGGATGGTAACTGGGTTGAAGGCAACTGGGAAGGGTCTTCAGCAAACTGAGGACCTGCAATTAAGAAATGAAGAGAATTTTAAAAATTTTTTAAATTTGGAAACAGGGTTTCACTAAGTTGCTGAGGCTGGCTTCGAACCTGCAATCCTCCTGTCCTCCCAAGAACTGGTATTATAAGCATGTGACACCACGCCTGGCTTTTAAGTCCCCTCCTCCCCACCTGTGGTACTGGAGATTGAACTCAGGCCCTTGCTCCACCAATGAGCTATATCCTTAGTGTGTCCCCCAACTCCTTTTATTTTTATTTTGAGACTGTTGCCTAGGCTGGCCTCAAACTTGCAATCCTCCTGCCTCAGCCTCCTGAGTAACTGACACATGTAAATTAACTGGAAAAATATGATTAACTTTTTTTAAGTGGTACTGGGGATTGTGCCCATGGGCATTCTACTTTCGAGCTACACTCCCAGCCAGCCTCATTCATTCATTCATTCATTCATTCATTCATTTATTTATTTATTTATTGGAAACAGAGTCTGGCTAGGTTGGTGAAAGTCTCACTACATTGCTGAGGCTCTCCTCAAACCTACAATCATCCTGTCTCAGTCTCCCAAGTACTGGGATTACAAGCATGTGCCACCACGCTTGGCTTATGATTAACTTTTTCTTTTTTTCTTTTTTTCAGTACTGGGGATTGAACTCAGAGGCTATCTACCTTTGAGCTATACCCCCAGCCCTAATATTTTGAAACCAGGTCTCACTAAGTTGCAGAGTGCCTCACTAGGAAGCTGAGGCTGGCCACAAACCCGGATCCTCTGGTCTCAGCCTCCCAAATGCTGGGATTATTATGATTAACTTTTTAAAGATTTCCCCCTACACAACTTTTAAAAGCAAATCTCTTGTCTAGAAATAAAACACACCACTTTTAGGATGCATATATATATAAAAATTCTTTGTTTTGTTTTGTTTTTTGTTTTTGCGGTACTGGGGATTGAACTCAGGGGCATTCTACACCCAAGCTATACCCCCAGCCCTATTTTTTATTCTTTATTTTGAAACGGGGTCTCACTAAGTTGCGGAGTGCTTCACTAAGTAGCTGAGGCAGGCCGCGAACCCGGATCCTCCTGTCTCAGCCTCCCAAATGCTAGGATTACAAGTGTGCGCCACCACACCCGCGGGGATGCTTCTATATATATATATATTTTTTTCGGTACTGGGGATTGAACTCAGGGGCATTCTACCTCCGAGCTATACCCCCAGCCCTATTTTGTATTCTTTATTTTGAAACCGGGTCTCGCTTAGTTTCCAAGTGCCTCACTAGGTAGCTGAGGCTGGCCTCGAACCCGGATCCTCCGGTCTCAGTCTCCCAAATGCTGGGATTACAAGCGTGCGCCACCACGCCTGGCTGGGATGCTTCTATATTAATGGTGAGTTTTGATTACTAAAAGGAGATTCCCTCTGAGGAAAAAAGCTTAAAGCAAAGCAACCAAGGCTAATTTTTATAAGATAACATAACTTTTTTTTTTTTTTTTTTTTGCTATTGGGGATTGAACACAGGGGCAATCTACTTCCAAGACATACCCCCCAAGCTCTTTTTATTACACACACACACACACACACACTATATATATATATATATATATATATATATAAATAAAATATATATATACATACATACATACATACATACATACATACATACATACTGGTACTGGGGTTGAACTCAGAAGCATTCCACCTCCAAGTTATACCCCTAAGTCCAATTTTATTTCTTATTTGGAATCAATGTCTAAGTTGCAGAAGGCCTCGATAAGTTGCCAAGGCTAGCTTTGTACCTGCAATCCTCCTGTCTCAGTCTCCCAAGTACTGGGATTACAAGTGTGTGCCCCAGGTCCTAGCTTATTTTGCATTTTGAAACAGGATCTCACTATGTTGCTGAGGCTAGCCTCAAACCTGTGATCCTGTCTCAGCATCTCAAGTACTGAGTACAGGCACGCACTACTGTGTTCAGCTCAATATAACTAAATTTGGTTATGTCCATTTCTGAATTTCTAAAAATAGGCGATTCTTTTGATGGGACATGTGAAGTTTTTTTCCCCAAAATGATCAAACAGCAAAAAGCAAAATTAGAATGTGATTATCATAACAAACTGCTAACTCAAAATTATTAAAAAGTAGAAACAGCCAGGCGTGGTGGTGTACGATTGTTATCAGTACTTTGGAGGCTGATATAGGAGGATCATAGGTTCAGGGCCAGCCTCAGCAACTTAGTGAGACCCTATTTCAAAATAAAAGAATAAAATAGGACCAGAGATGTAGCTCAGAAGTAGAATGCCACACACACACACACACACACACACACACACACACACACACACCCAGAAACATTATGTGAAAGGGTCATCTAGTTCAGCCCACTGGGTCTGAAAAATTGTGCCAAAAAGACACTGAATCTCTCCCTCTGTGCGTTAGAGAAATCAAATCACATTAGGAGGTATGATCTATTCCTAACTCTATCCTGAATCTTTTCCAAGCTCCAAAAATAATTTTCGTCACGTCTCACTATTCTGCCTATTTCCTTCCCCAAATGCCAGGTGAAATTTTTACCACTATAATCCTTATATCTTTCTGCTTCTTTCCAATGTCAAGGAATATTTCCACTAAAGTTTTTAATAGTTAAATGTATAAATAATTAAATGTACATTTTAAAGAAAATGTACAAGTTAATGGCTGAGTAGATACTCTATGACTAGATAATGATCATCTAGTTCACAATTTAACTTTTACCCTATACCTCAGACAAGAGGAACAATTAGCAACAAATTACATGATCAACTTCTCAGAGACTTTCTTATAAATGCTTAAGTGATGCTCTCAAACATGAGTCACTTTCTATCACTCTATTTTACTTTCTTCAAAGTAAGGAGCACTATCTGAGATAATTTCATCGAACTGTTAATGATTTGATCTTGTCTTACCCCACCAGAATGTAAGTCCTTGAGGTGGGGACTGTCTTGTTCACTACTGTATCCCTAGGACCTAGAACAGTGCCTGGCACATACACGCACAGTAAGAAGTTGTTGACTGACTGCCATTATTGTTACACATCTGCAGAACCATCCTTCAAACATCTTTAAGATGAATGGAAATTTCTTAGAATAAGCAAATGAACACTGATGAAACTTGAGATCTTTAATAACCAGCAGCAAATTAACTAACTAAAGCACTTTTGTCATGTGGCTACTAACATAACTACATATATCTTTACTTTTGCAACTAATAACTGAGCCTATAGTCTTTATGAACTACAGCATGTTAATACCTAATGTGGAGATCACAATTACCCTGTTTTAGCAGACAAAACATGTTCTTTCTTAACATCAGGGAACAACTCCAGTGTTTCAGCCATGGTATTAAACAGAAAGATGACTCACCATTGGGAAACTGTGCAGAGGCGAATCTTGTCAACAAGATACCAGCTCCTTCAATTAAAGCTAGGAGAATGCCACCCATTGCAGCTGACCCGACCATGGCCACTGGTCCATCTGAAGACATTAAATCAAAGACATTACTTCATCCATTTCTATCCATATGGCTACATGCTCCTCCCATTCACAAACTCTCACCTTCCAAGACCAACAGTCAGAAAACTATGGCCCAGAGGTCAAATCCAGGTCACTACCTGTTTTTATAAATAAAGTTGTATTGAATTTAGCCATTTCTTTCATTTATGTATTGCCTACGGATGCTTTCTTGCTGTGACAGCAGAGCTAATTAGTGATGGTAAAAATCACATAGTCCACAAAGCCTAAATATTTACTATCCAGCTTTCAAAGAAAAAATTAACAAACTCTTGGTCTAAACCACTCAGCCCAAAGGAATTCTGATTTGTTTTCTGTCCCAAAGATCCAGAGATGGTCTTTGTGTGGGGGTGGTGGTGGAGGGGGGGGTTCAACCCAGGGGCAAATCTATCCCTGAGCTACACATCCCCCCACCGCCTTTTTTTTTTTTTTTAAACAGTATTTCACTAGGTTGCTGAGGCTATCCTCAAACTTGCAATCCTCCTGCATCAGCCTCCCAAACACTGGGATTATATGCATGTACCACCACACCTGGCTCCAGAGATGGTTTTAAAGGACAAGTACTATTGTTAATTCTAGAATACTGTGAAACCATAGCACAAAAGCTGGCAGACTGTCACATGGCTAATCAATAGCCAGAGCTAAGCTCTGAAGTGCTCTTAACTACTCCAATACATAAGCTAGGCTAGAACTCCGTTTTCTCCTTCTCAAACATCCCAAATAAATAGATGCCCTTCACTTTTTGTTTTTCAAATTAACACATATATTTGTCCCATGCCAAATTTATCAATGTTCAATTTAATGTATTACAGATTATATTGAGAGATGAGGTCTTCCCCCAAGTCTGGTTTCCACAAATTATGTCTACAGTGATTGCTTACTTCTTGCTGCCAGTATGGCTCCTGTTAAGGCACCACTAGTGATGGAGTTCCAGGGATCTTCTTTTCCTCTGACTTGAACCATACTACAGTCAATCATGGAAAACAGACCTCCCCAAACTGCAAAGCTACCTGTTTAATTTTTAAAAACAAGCAAACGAATACTAATATAAATTTCTTTTTAAACCTTATATTTAAAATGTTATAGTCAAACTTAAAATGCTAAGTTTAAATAACATTTACTATATTCTCAAACTCCAAATACATGTAGAAACTAAACAAAAGTCAAAATACTTTTGTAAGGACTGAAGACTATTGAACCCAGAGCCTCATATATATTAGGTAAATGCTCTACCACCTAGCACATTCCCAGCCCTTTTTATTTTATTCTGAGACAGGGTCTCACTAAGTTGCCTGGGCTGGCCTCAGACTTTCAAGGAATTACAGGCATGTACCACTGGCCCCTGGCTCCTTATCTTTTCAATAAAGCTTAGATTGTATTGTATCAGCTGGGAAATTAGATGGGATTATAGTGCACGCCACCATGCCCAGCTTTTTTTTAAATTTTAAAACAGGGTGTTGCTAAGTTATCCTGTGCTGGCCTTGAACCTGAGATCCTCCTGTCTTGGCCTCCTAAGTACTGAGATTTCAGGTGTGTGCCACCAGGCCTGGCAGAATTGTTGAACTGCACAAAGGAGTCACAGTTACTTTATTCTTTAACCTATAATATCTCAGGTAGTAGGTAGCAGGGTGTATTAACAAGAGCTAAACTGTGTTCCACCAAATGTCTGAACAAAATCATCTCTAGGATCTTCTTGCAGTTTTCACATTATCTATTAAACCTAGTACCAGCTGAAGTACAACATAAGTCCCTTCATTTTTGACCCAATATTGAATCCTACATACCACACTTTAAAAACAAACAAAACCAGTTATTCAGTAATTCTATGCCCTAAGAGAGAGCTATGCTATGTAGGTATATTAAAATTACCTCACAGCCCGGCGTGGTGGCGCACGCTTGTAATCCCAGCATTTGGGAGGCTGAGACCGGAGGATCCGGGTTCGTGGCCAGCCTCAGCTACCTAGTGAGGCACTCCGCAACTTAGTGAGACTTGGTTTCAAAATAAAAAAAGAATAAAAAATAGGGCTGGGGGTGTAGCTCGGAGGTAGAAGGCCCCTGAGTTCAATCCCCAGTACCGCAAAAAAAAAAAAAAAAAAAAAATACCTCACTAAGCTGGATGTGGTGGTGCATACCTGTAATCCCAGTACTTAGGAGACTGAGACAAGAGGATCACAGGTTCGAGGCTAGTCTCAGCAATTTAGCAAGACTCTGTTTCAAAATAAAAAATAAAATAGGAGCCGGGCGTGGTGGCGCACGCTTGTAGTCCCAGCATTTGGGAGGCTGAGACTGGAGGATCTGGGTTCGAGGCCAGCCTCAGCTACCTAGTGAGGCACTCCACAACTTAGTAAGACCCTGTTTCAAAACAAAGAATAAAAAATAGGGCTGGGGGTGTAGTAGCTTGGAGGTAGAATGCCCGAGTTCAACCCCCAGTACCGCAAAAAAATAAAATAAAATAAAAAATAAATAAATAAAATAAAATAGGGCTGAGGGTATAGCTCAGAGGTAAAAAACACTCCTGGGTTCAATCCTTACTATCAAAAAATAAAAATAGAGCCGGGCATGGTGGTGCACACTTGTAATCCCAGCATTTGGGAGACTGAGACCGGAGGATCCGGATTAGTGGCCAGCCTCAGCTGCCTAGTGAGGCACTCTGCAACTTAGTGAGACCCTGTTTCAAAATAAAGAATAAAAAATAGGGCTGGGGATATAGCTCGGAGGTAGAATGCCCCTGCGTTCAGTCCCCAGTACCGCAATAAATAAATAAATAAATAAATAAGTAAGTAAAAATAAATAAATAGAAAACCTCACTAAAATTTTCATTTCTACAGCCGGGCGTGATGGCACACGCTTGTGATCCCAGCATTTGGGAGGCTGAGACAGGAGGATCCGGGTTCGCGGCCAGCCTCAGCTACCTAGTGAGACACTCCACAACTTAGTGAGACCCTGTTTCAAAATAAAGAATAAAAACTAGGGCTGGGGGTATAGCTCGGAGGTAGAATGCCCCTGAGTTCAATCCCCAGCACCACACAAAAAAAATTCATTTCTTTACCCCCAGCCCTGGAGCTGGAGATCTAACTCAGAGCCTCTAATATATGTTAGGCAAGCACTCTACCACTAAGCTATAACCCCAGGCCTACATTTTTCATTTATTTTGCTTTTTGAACTGGAGATTGAACCCAGGGGCATTTTACCCTCAAGCTGCACCCCTACACCTTTTTATTATTGTTGTTGTTATTTATTTATTTTGCAGTACTGGGGATTGAACCTAGAGGCATTCTACCTCCGAGATTACCCCAGTCTCTCACTCCTTTTTCTAAATATTCTTATTTTGAAACAGAGTCTCACTGGGTTGCTGAGGCTGGTCTTTAACCTGCAATCTTCCTGTCTTAGCCTTCAAGTACTGGGATTACAGGCATGCACCATCATTCCCAGCTTAAAATTTTCATTTCTAAGGAGTACGAGTACTCATGTCTTATAAAAATAGTCAGGTCTCCCATTTGACTGTATCTTTGTAATAAATATAATTCTACAATATTTGTCATCTCCCTTCTTCCAGCTTCTTTTTTTTTTTTTTTTTTTTTTTGCGGTACTGGGGATTGAACTCAGGGGCATTCTACCTCCGAGCTACACCCCCAGCCCTATTTTGTATTCTTTATTTTGAAACCGGGTCTCACTAAGTTGCGGAGTGCCTCACTAGGTAGCTGAGGCTGGCTGCGAAGCCGGATCCTCCGGTCTCAGCCTCCCAAATGCTGGGATTACAAGCGTGCGCCACCACACCCGGCTGTTCTTCCAGCTTCTGAATAACCAATCTTTGTAAATGTAATGCATATAATCTTATAAAATCATGCACTGCCTGGGCATGGTGGTACATGCCTACAATCCTTATACTTGGTAGGCTGAGACAGGAGGATCACAGGTTTAAAGCCAGCCTCAGCAACTTAGCATGCCTCTCAGCAACTTAGTGAGACTCTGTTTCCAAATAAGAAATAAAATCAGGCTGGGTAGCTGGGTGTGGTGGGGCACATTTGTAATCCCAATACATGGGAGGCTAAGACAGGAAGATCACAGGTTTGTGGCTAGCCTCAGCTACTTAGTGAGACCCTGTTTCAAAATAAAGAAAGAATAAAAAATAGGGCTGGGGAGGTGGTGGTAGTTCAGAGGTAGAATGCCCCTGGGTTCAATCCCCAATATCGGAAAAAAAAAAAAAAAATTGGGCTGGGGGTGTAGCTTGGAGGTAGAATGCCTCTGGCTTCAATCCCCAGCCCCCCGCCCCCGAAAAAATCCATTCACTGATCTCTGCACAGTGTGTACAAGTTAACCTTGGAGAAGAGGCCAACCAGCTCCATCAGCTTCTCTTATGAAACCTCCATCCTTCAGATCACATTCTCTTCAGCTTTGTTTCCCCAGAGGCTGTCATTCCTGATTTCTGAAACCTGAGCTTTAAATACACTGTTTTCTAAGAGAAGGGAAGGAGGGGAAATCACTAAATATCTGAAGGGGAGAGACAAGATTTTCAAATGGAAACAGTAATTCAGGTTAACTTTCCCAACAAACAACAAATCAAAAAGAACCTATAAGGATTCTGATTTGGGACAAGCCATTAGGTCAAATTAAAACCACTAAATAGTATAGTTGAAAAAAAAAAAAGTTTCATTCTCAAATGAAGAGAAAAAATAGTGTAGAGTGCAAATGGTAAAATTCTGCTTACCTCCCAACTGTGGAGCCCTGGTTTTAATAGCTGTCAAACTCCCTCGTAGTCTGTGGTTTACTCCCTATTACAAAACAAAAGGAAGCAACCCAAAATATAACATATTAGAAGTATAATACATTTCTAACCCACTGATGGGGCCACCAGAAATATTACCAAACCTGTTTCAAATGATAATAAGACCAATCACCTACTTACCACTGGAGAATTGCGAAAACCTTTAATTGCTTGAAAGATACCGCCACCTATGGTACCCATTGTAAAGGCCCCACCACAGTCATCCACAATCCGCCAGGGGCTAAGAACAGAACAGAGAAAAAATAAGAGACCTCATTTCTCATTCATATACCATAAAATCTTCCTTGGTAACAGGAAGGGATGTTAACAGATTCCAATGCAGAGCCAACCAGTCAACATTTGGCCCATTAAATATAGACTAAGATAAAGGATACTGAACATATCCAGGCCCAGCCCCAAATCATCTAAGCTAGGAGGAATGGAATTGGCATTAACTCTCTATTCTTTTTTATTATTATTTTTGTGTGTGTGTGGTACTGGGGATTGAACCCAGGGGCATTCTACCTCTGAGCTACACCCCCAGCCCTATTTTTATTTTTTTATTTTGAAACAGGGTCTCACTAAGTTGCGGAGGGCCTCACTAAGCAGCTGAGGCTGGCTTCGAACCTGCAATCCTCCTATCTCAGCCTCCCAAGTACTGCGATTACATGCGCGCAGTAACATGCCCAGCTAACTCCTTATTCTGTGTGCAGTACTGGGGATTGAACCCAGGGGCATTCTACCTCCAGGCTACACCCCCAGTCCTATTTTTTATTCTTTATTTTGAAACAGGGTCTCGTTAAGTTGCGGAGTGCCTCACTAGGTAGCTGAGGCTGGCTGTGAACCCGGATCCCCCAGTCTCAGCCTCCCAAGTACTGGGATTACAAGCATGTACCACCACGCCCAGCTTTAACTCCTTATTCTTAATAGCACTTTATCCATTCATTTAGCAATTATCACATCCATTTAGTTTGTTATAAAGTAGGTACTGAGCAAGAGCAAATAAACAAATACAAGCAGGGTATGGTGGCGCACGCTTGTAATCCCAGCATTCAGGAGGCTGAGACCGGAGGATCCGGGTTCACGGCCAGCCTCAGCTACCTAGTGAGGCACTCCGAAACTTAGTGAGACCCGGTTTCAAAGTAAAGAATACAAAATAGGGCTTGGGGTATAGCTCGGAGGCAGAATGCCCCTGAGTTCAATCTCCAGTACCAAAACAAACAAACAAACAAACACATAGGAAACTGCCAGGTGTGGTGGCGCATGCCTGTAATCCCAGCATTTGGGAGGCTGAGACCGGAGGATCCGGGTTCGAGGTCAGCCTCAGCTACCTAGTGAGGCACTCCACAACTTAGTGAGACCCTGTTTCAAAATAAAGAATAAAAAATAGGACTGGGGTGTAGCTCAGAGGTAGAGTGCCCCTGGGTTCAATCCCCAGCACCTCAAAAAAAAAAAAAAAAAAAAAAAAAAAAAAAAAAAAAAAAAAAAAAAAAAAAAAAAAAAAAAAAAAAAAAAAAAAAAAAAAAAAAAAAAAAAACACCATAGGAAACTACACTGTAACTAACAATGTTGATTTAGTTTTGTTTTCCCTGGGTGTTCTACCTCCAAGTTATACCCCTAGCCTGTTTGTTTATTTATTTTTGTGTGGGGGAGGGGTTCTAGAAATGGAACCTAGAGGCATTCTACCTCTGAGCTACATCTCCAGTCCTGTTTTATCCTTTATTTTGAAACAAGGTCTCACTAAGTTACAGAGGGCCTCACCAAGTTGCTGAGGCTGGCTGCAAACTTTCTATCCTCCTGTTTCAGTCTTCCAAGTACTGGGATTACAGGCACATGTCACCACAAGCCCAGCTTTTTATTTATTTTGAAACTAGGTCTCACTAGGTTAAGAGTCTCACTAAGTTGCTGAGGCTAGTATCAAATCTGCAATCCTCCTGTCTCAGCCTCTCAAGTACTAGGATTATGGGTCTGTACCATCATACCTGGTTCCACTGATTCAGTTTTCTAGAGATCAGAGTAAATGCTCCAGCCTTTGTAATTATGTGTGTGTGTTACTGAGGATTGAACCTGTGTGTGTGTAGTGTCCTAACACTAAACTATACCCCCATTCCTTCCATTTTTTTTTTTTTTTTTTTTTTTTTTTTGCGGTACTGGGGATTGAACTCAGGGGCATTCTACCTCTGAGCTATACTCCCAGCCCTATTTTTTATTCTTTATTTTGAAACCGAGTCTCACTAAGTTGCGGAGGGCCTCACTAGGTAGCTGAGGCTGGCTGCGAACCCGGATCCTCCAGTCTCAGCCTCCCGAATGCTGGGATTACAAGCGTGCGCCACCACGCCTGGCTCTCCTTTCCATTTTTTATTTTGAAACAGGATCCCACTAAGTTACTGTGCACTGGCCTTGAACCTGTGATCCTCCTGTCTTAGTCTCCCAAGTACTAGGATTCTAGCTGCTGTAAATTTTAAAGCTGAGACCAAATGAAGATTCAGTAGTTGCAAAAACAAGCTTTAAAAGTCTGCAATTCTTTCCAGATTTATTGAGTCCAAAGAAGCATTTGAAACTTTATAATACTTCCATTTAATGCACCAGAATACCCAATAATGTAAACTCAGCATCCAAATGTAGCACCCTAACTTATGGAACACTGAAATTTGAATAATTTGATCAGTAGATCAGAACTATAAGAATCTAGCTTGTAAGTCTATGGGAACAAGCACTATAATGAGCCAGCAGGCAATCTACCTGCTCTTAAACTTATAAATTCAAATATTATTTCTGCCCAAGAATCTCAGGAATACAAAGCCCTAAGTCAAAACACCATGTCCTGCAGGGCATGGTGGCGCATGCTTGTAATCTTTGTACTTGGGAGGCTAAGACAGGAGGATCTCACGTTCGAGGACAGCCTCAGAAATTTAGTAAGGCTCTCAGCAACCTAGTGAGACATTATTTCCAAATAAGAAATAAAATCAGTCTGGGGGTGTAATTTGGAGGTAGAATGCCTCTGGGTTCAATCCCCAGTACCACAAAACAAAAACAAAATCTCACCATGTCCTCTTCAAGTATGATACTAATCACAACCTAGTACAGAAAGACTGATGCAGCACATATTTCTACTGTTAGTAGGATGCTTTGGGGCTTTGCTACCTAAAGTGTAGTCCTAAAAGAACAATATCTGGGAACTTGTTAGAAATGCAGATCCTTTGCCCCATCCAGGGCCTACTGGGTCAGAATCTACATTTTGTTGTTTTTTGGAGGTAAGGGTAGAACACAGGGCCTTGCACGTGCTAGACAACACCTCACCACTGGGCTACATTCTCAGCTCCAGAATCTAATTTTTTTGTGTGGATGTGGTAACGAGATGGAACCCAGGAGCATTCTATCTCCAGGCTACACCCTCTGCCCTACTTTATTTCTTATTTTTATTTTTTATTTTTTTGCGGTACTGGGGATTGAACCCAGGGGCATTCTACCTCTGAGCTATACCCCCAGCCCTATTTTTTATTCTTTATTTTGAAACCGAGTCTCACTAAGTTGCGGAGGGCCTCACTAGGTAGCTGAGGCTGGCCGCGAACCCGGATCCTCCGGTCTCAGCCTCCCGAATGCTGGGATTACAAGCGTGCGCCACCACGCCCGGCTTACTTTATTTCTTATTTTGAAACAGGGTCTCACTAAGTTGCTGAGGCTGGCTATGAACCTGTGCTCCTCCTGTCTCAGCCTCCCAAGTACTGGGATTACAAATGTGCACCACCACACCTGGCTCAGAATCTACATTTTAACACAAGCCACTGGTTATACTTTAAAAGACTGAGAAGCACTGCTTTGAGAGTTGGGAATTTTTCTTTAAAATGGTAGAAACATTAATAGGAAGCAAACAAGGAAGGCAAAAGAAAATGAATTAATGTTCTAGCTGTGAATAGGGAATCATTATTTTATTTTTTTGCAGTACTGGGGATTGAACCTAGAGGCATTCTACCTCCGAGTTACACCTCCAGCTTTATTTTTTATTCTTTATTTTGAAACAGAGTCTCACTCAGTTGCGGAGAGCCTAAGTAGCTGAGGCCAGCCTCGAACTCGGATCCTCCAGTCTCAGCCTCCCAAGTACTGGGATTACAAGCATGCACCACCACATTCAGTGAGTCATTAATTTTAGAACCAGACAATAATTAAGTTTTTTGGTTACAGTGGTCCAGCATAGGGCAAAAAGAAAGTCCATGAGGGCATACAAAAAATTTAAAAGAGTTGAGGGTCTAATAAGTCTAAGATTTATTATTTAGCCTAAATGATCTTATAATTACTTGGAGCATAAATAAATTAGCATTAACAATATAAGATTAAATGTTACCAATTAAGTATCACCTATATTTTAGGTACCTTCTAATGCAAATAAAATCAATGAATTTCAAAACATACACATACACACACACAAACTAGGTTCTTCTCTCTTTTTTTTTTTGTGGTACTGGGGATTGAACCCAGGGGCATTCTACCTCTGAGCTACATACCCATCCTATTTTTTTTTATCTTTATTTTTGAAACAGGGTCTCACTAAGTTGCAGAGAGCCTAAGTAGCTGAGGCTGGCCAGGAACCCAATCCTCCTGTCTCAGCCTCCCAAGTACTGGGATTACAAGTACCACCATGCCTGGCAGGTTCTCTCTTTTAACTTTGCAAAGTTAAATATTCTTTGCAAAAGAATATTTCTGTCTCCTCTCCATTTTATAGATGAAAAGAGGCTCAGAGCAAGGTGTGGTGGTACACACCTGTAATCTCAGTATTTGGGAGGCTGAGACAGGAAGATCACAGTCACAAGTTCAAGGCCAGCCTCAGCAACTTGGCGGGACCCTGTTTTAATTTAAAAAAAAAGGACTGGGGAGTATTTTAGTACTCCAAAATCCCCCAAATTCTTTCTACAATATCATATAGTAGCCTAAGAGTTTTCGAGACGAGAACACACAGTAAAAATAAGTGTTCAGCAAAAACAATAATAAATGCTTAAATCCTGGTAAGATTGGGAGAAGTAGGAACTCTGATACACTGTTGGTGGGATTGCAAATTAGTGCAATCTCTGGAAAACAGGGTAGAAGATCCTCAGAAGAATGGGCATGAACCTACTATATGACCCTGCTCCTGGGTATCTACCCTACAGAACTGAAACCCAACTACCACAGTAATGCCTGCACATCTATGTTTATAGCTGCATAATTCACAATTGCCAAACTATGGAACCAGCAAAATTATGGGATATATACACAATAAACAAAGAACAACAAAATTATGTCATTTGCAGGGAAATGGATAGAACTGGAGAATATTATACTAAGTGAGAATATTATACTTTGTGACTGAGTTTTGTCAGTAACAAAAAGTGAAGGGTATTCTCCCTCACATGTGGAAGCTAGGGAGAAATTGGGACACAGAAGGGACTCTATTCAAAGGAAGAGAAACCTAAGTAGAGTGAAACAGGGGACCCGAGGGAGGCAGGAGGGGGAAAGAAGACTTGAAGACGGAAACACCTCAATGGCCATGATGCACATACAAAACCTTATCAAACCTAATCAATGTGTTGAGCACAGGAATGTGGGAAGGAAGAGGGAGTGGGGTGGGAACTGGGGGAGGGTTCAAAAAGTACTGTGTGGAGCTGGGCGTGGTGGTGCACACTTGTAATCCCAGCATTTGGGAGGCTGAGACTGGAGGATCCGGGTTTGCGGCCAGCCTCATCTGCTTAGTGAGGCCCTCCGCAACTTAGTGAGACCCTATTTCAAAATAAAGAATAAAAAATAGGACTGGGAGTGTAGCTCGGAGGTAGAATACCCCCAGGTTTCATCCCCAGTACCACAAAAAAAAAGTACTGTGTGCAGGTATGCCTCTATCACCCTGAACTTCATCAAGATGTATGACTACAATACACCAATGGAAAAAAAAATGTTCAGGATGATTAAGCTGTATTATGCTCTGTGTGTGTGTGTGTGTGTGTGTGTGTGTGTGTGTGTATTTTATTTTTTTTTATTTTTTATTTTTTTGTGGTACTGGGAATTGAACTCAGGGGCATTCTACCTCTGAGCTATACCCCCAGCCCTATTTTTTATTCTTTATTTTGAAACCGAGTCTCACTAAGTTGCGGAGTGCCTCACTAGGTAGCTGAGGCTGGCCGCGAACCCGGATCCTCCGGTCTCAGCCTCCCGAATGCTGGGATGTGTGTATTTTAGACAGTGCTATAGATGAACAAAGCAATTAGGTAGGAAGCTACTGTAAAAGGAATTAAGGGCACCAAGTTAGATCCTGATAAGAAAGCCAGGCATGGTGGTGCATGCCTGTAATCTCAGTACTTGGGAGGCTGAGATAGGAGGATGGCAGGTTCCTGGCCAGCCTCTCAGCTACTTAGTGAGGCCCTCTGCAACTTAGTGAGACTTTGTTTCAAAATAAAGAATAAAAAATTCTGAGTTAGAATGTCCCTGAGTTCAATCCCTAGTACAAAAAAAATCCTGACTAATTAATTTATTTATTTTGTGGTAGTGGGGATTGAACCCAGAGACATTCTAGCTTCAAGCTACAACCCTACCCCGATTTTTTAATTTCTTATTTGGAAACAATCTTGCTAAGTGAATGAGAATCTCACTACTGGCTGCTGGCTTCACACCTGCGATCCTTCTATTTCAGCCTCACAAATACTGGGATTACAGGCATGGGCCAATATGCCTGCCTCTCAGTTTTTGAGAGAATTTAGACTGTACATGTGGAGGGGGGATCAATGAAGGGAGGAAAAAAGATGTTTATAGTTTTGAGCTTGGGTGACTTGAGAGGGTGCTATAATCAATGAGGTCAGAAAATCAAAGCAGTTTTGAGTACAAAACTAACTATATAAGTGTATTGCTTCAAGACTTAGGTTCTGCCGGGCATGGTGGCGCACGCTTGTAATCCCAGCATTTGGGAGGCTGAGACCGGAGGATCTGGGTTCGCGGCCAGCCTCAGCTACCTAGTGAGGCACTCCACAACTTAGTGAGACTCGGTTTCAAAATAAAGAATAAAAAATAGGACTGGGGGTGTAGCTCGGAGGTAGAATGCCCCTGAGTTCAATCCCCAGTACCGCAAAAAAAAAAAAAAAAAAAAAGACTTAGGTTCTAAGAGAAAGAAAAGGAGCTACCTAAAGATTTAATAAGTGGAAATTCATTATTTTTTTTTGTTTTGCTTTTAGCAGTGCTGAAGATTGAACCCAGGGCCTTTTGGACATCAAGCAAGTGCTCTATAACTGAGAACTCATTCTTTTTAAAGATCTTTTAACTCAATAAATTACATAACCTGCCTGCTAACCTGTATGATATACCACATCCAACAGGAATTTACAGGAGGCGCTGAAACATAAATCCTATACATGTAGGGGAAGGAAACACAAAGCAGGCAATACTAACAAGGTAATAATTTAAAGTCCTGGGCACTTATCCAAATATCATGATTATGATTTTTCACTTAAGATCCCCAGAAGCTTTAAACTTAGACTTCTAACAGCAATTACACAGTTGGTTTTTTGTTTGTTTTCTGGTTTTGGCACTGGGATTAAACCTAGGGGAATTCTACCTCCAAGCTACAATTCCATTGACCCCAGTCCCCCCCCCCTTTTTTTTGAGGTATGGGGGGTTGAACTCAGGGGCATTCTACCTCCAAGCTATACCTCCAGCCCTATTTTTTTTTTTTTTTTTTGCGGTACTGGGGATTGAACTCAGGGGCATTCTACCTCCGAGCTATACCCCCAGCCCTATTTTGTATTCTTTATTTTGAAACCGAGTCTCACTAAGTTGAGGAGTGCCTCACTAGGTAGCTGAGGCTGGCCGCGAACCCGGATCCTCTGGTCTCAGCCTCCCGAATGCTGGGATTACAAGCGTGCGCCACCACGCCCGGCTACCTCCAGCCCTATTTTTATTCTTTATTTTGAAACAGGGTCTCACTAAGTTGTGGGGTGCCTCACTAGGTAGCTGAGGCTGGCCTCGAAACCAGATCCTCCGGTCTCAGCCTCCCAAATGCTAGGATTACAAGCGTGTACCACCACACCCGGCTTACACCAGTCCTTTTTATTATTCCCCCCACCCCCCTGTGGTACTGGGGTTTAAGCCCAGAGGTATTCTACCTCCAACCTCCAACCCCAGCCTTTTTTATTTTTTGTTTTGAAACATTATCTTGTTAGGTTGCTGGGAGTCTCACTACTTGCTGAGGCTGTCCTCAAACTCTCGATCCTCCTGTCTCAGCCTCCCAGGTATTGGAATTACAGATATGCACCACCACACCCGGCGATTACACAGCTTTATAACGATGTATTTATGTGACTGATTTATTCGTGCTTTTATTCCATGAAACTAATCAAGCGCTAGCACAGAGCTCTCACTCAGTAAGTGCTAAATGAATGAATGAATGGCATTTTAGAAAACACATGCAACTATGTCTTTCTACTTTCCAGGTTGTTTTTTTTTTTGGGGGGGGGGGGTTGCCTCCCTCCTTCACCAAGAGGAAATCCCAAGAAAGAAAACGACCCTCCAGCTTATCAAGACTCCACGGGTGAAATCTGTTTACTACTCATTTGAAATGCTTCACCAGCGGACACATATCGCGAAACAAAGCCGCAAGAATGGCCTCCCTCAGAGGCCCATTTTCCCTTCCTCAACGCAGGAACCCGGCAGAGAGAGGCGTAGGGACTGACGTGTCCAAGGTCACCTCGGCGGAGGACAGAGGGGATTGCTACAGTCCCTACACGAGGTCGACAGCGCCCTCCGTGGGGAGGAGATTCCAAGGATCCTTCCAGCCCAAACGTGGTCCTCACCATCCACAGCAAGGTCACAGGGGGGCTGGGCTGGGGGCGTGCAGGACTGAGAAGCCAAATGGCCGCTCCCGTCCGCGCTGCTTACGGTTATCAAGCCCACATCAACAGCCTGTGGCTGAGTTCAGCTTGCACTTCGGGAGACTGAACAGGGGAGAGCGAGGGGCGTGGGCAGAGGGCAAAAAAAAGGCAAGGACAGCGGGTGAGGCTCACCAAGGCTCTCGGGCATACTCCTCCATCTTGACTCCAGCTGCGCGAGAGATGCCGGGCACGCTGGGAGGAAACTGACCCCGGCGGCGGAAGTGATCCTGAGAGGGGGCGTTACGGTATGGTGATTGGTTCGCCGGTTCCCTTCTCAGCCAATAGGAGTCGGGAATCCAGGGGGCAGTCTGTGAACGGGGTATGGGCGGGGCCACGTGGCTCCGCCCAGGTCCTCGAAGACTGTGGGTTTGGGTTGTGTGGGCGGGGATCTGCCAAGCCACGGAGATCAAATTACTCAGTCACCGTAGGTTCCCTGGCCTGAGATAAACCTGATATTATTCCACTAGGGTTCATCAAGCTTATTAAATGCAGTACGTTTCTATTTTCTTGTGTGTGTGTGTGTGTGTGTGTGTGGGTGGTCCTGGGAATTGAACTCAGGTCCTTGTACATGCTGTGCAACCGTTGTACCACTGAGCTACATCTCCAGCCCTTAAAAAAAAAAAATTAGCCGTGTTAGCCGTGTATAGTGGCACAAAAAAATAAAAAAGCCGTGTATGGTGGCACAAAAAAAAAATTAGCCGTGTATGGTGGCACACCTCTGTAATTCTTGTACTTGCGAAGCTGAGACTGGAGGATCGAAGGTTTGAGGACAGCCTCAGCAAGTAGTGAGACTCATCAACCTAGCATGACTTTGTTTCCAAATAAAGAAAGAAAATCGGGCTGGGTGTGTAGCCCTAAGGTAGAATTCCTCTGGGTTCAATCCTCAGTACCACAAAAATAAATAAATAAATTAATTAATTAATAACATTTTGAAACAGGGTCCTGCTAAGGTACCCAGCTTGGCCCCAAATTTGCAATCTTCCTGCCTCAGCCTCCCAGGTAGCTAGGATTACAGGCGTGTGCCACTGTCCTGACTTTTTAAAGTATTTTCGCTGTCAACTCTGAATTAATGATTTATTCATCACAAACTGAATCTCTTAACAAGTATCCATATCTCTTTTAAGGCACATGGTGTTTCAATTCCTTATAACCCCAGTGTCTGGAATGTGGTAGATGTTCAATAAATCTTTCTTTTTAATTTATTTTGGTCCTGGGGATTGAACCAGGGGCATTCTACCTCCAAGCTACCCCCCCCATCCTATTTTATTATTTATTTGGAAACAGGGTCTTGTTAAATTGCTGAGAGCTTCACTAAGTTGCTGAGGCTGGCTTTGAACCTGTGATCTTCCTGTCTTAGCCTCCCAAGTACTAAGATTACAGGCATGTGCCCCGACACCCGATAATAAAAGTTTCTGAAATTGAACTACTTAGACCAGGCAGAGGGCCAAGACCAACTGGGATGCTTGATTCAAGAAACGTTGACTCTAGTGCCTCTTCTGGTCCTCCCCTTAATGATCACCAGGAGGTGTGAGGGATGTTTAGCTCAGGAAAAAAAGAGAGAGAGAGAGAGAGAGAAAGAGACTAGCCGGGCATGATGGAACACGCTTGTGATCCCAGTACTTGGGAGGCTGAGAGCAGAGGATCGCAGGTTCCTGGCCAGTCTCAGCTACTTAGTGAGGCCCTCTGTAACTTAATGAGACCCTGTTTCAAAATAAAGAGTAAAAATAGGGCTGAGGGTATAGCTTGGAGGTAGAATGCCCCTGGGTTCAATCCCCAGTACCAAAAAAAAAAAAAAAAAAAAAAAAAAAGAGAGAGAGAGAGACTAAAATCTAATCTAAAATGATGGGACCCACTGGCCTCTTTTAGTCTATAGTCAGCAAAACTCAATCATGGGATGGCTGTGGAAGGAGTTCCTCTCCATTTTATACTTTTGACTTTAAAATATGTATACATTTATTTTATGGAAAAGTCATAATAGGAGCCTGCAATGAACAGTGAGGAGCCCTCCAAAGGCTTGGAGATAAGATAAGAAAATGAATCGAACCATTCAAAGAACTAAAGATTATTAATAAAAGTGTCTTGCGTGTGAGAACCATCAAACTAGTCATCTGATTTGGGTGTGTAAATTAAAGGGGACTGGTTTGGAATGTGTGACTATAATTACAAACTCCTAAATCTATTTAATCATACAGGCTGAAGAGAGAATGTGGGAGAGGGGCAACAGGCAACATGGAGCCTAGAAGGAGGAACTCAGTAAGAATTTGGTGTAAGTCAGCACTCCGGACTTGATGGGCATAAATATTTCAGTAACTAGAGATTCACACTCTCACGGGGCAAGGATATTTTTTCTTGTCTCATCAGGACCCAGATGAAATATCCCTCAGCTAGAGTTACCTTTCTTTGCTTCCTTAAGGGGCTACTTGTAGTTGCTAAGAGCTTCACAGTTCATGACCAATTAGGCAGCGTTAATTCACAGTTGACAGAGCTCTTTGCTCTTCCTTGGTCTCAATAGCCCAAGCTCTTCCAAGTTCTTATTCCATATTCATTACATAATCTTCTGTTATTATTTAACATCGGAATAGATTTCCATATAGGAATGAATACCTTTACCTGTGGTCATAACTATTCTTGTCTAGTTAGCAATTAATATTGGTTTATGCATATGCCTCTTTTGAGCTTGTTTTTTTTGGCTCAATCACCAAAGATAGAGTTCCCTAAGAAAAGAGAATGAATAGTAAAAAGATGATAGATAGATAGATAGATAGACAGAGTAATAAAAAATTGAAGCTGGGAGTGGTGGTGCGCGCTTGTAATCCCCGTACTTGGGAGGCTGAGAGAGAAGAATCACAGGTTTTCTGCCAGTCTCAGCTACTTAGTGAGGCCCTCTGCAACTTAGTGAAACTCTATTTCAAAATAAAGAATAAAAAATAGGGCTGGAGATGTAGTTCAGAGGTAGAATACCCCTGTTCAATCTCCAGTACTGCAAAAAAAAAAATTTTTTTTTGATTCATACGATTATGGAGATTGAGAAGTCCTGTGATCTGTATCTGTAAGCTGGAGACCCAGGAATGCTGGTGGTAAAATTTCATCCAAGTCCAAAGGCTCAATAATTGGGAAAGCCAATGGTATAAATCCCAGTCTTCTGGAGAAGATGAGATGAGATGTCCCAAGTCACTAGTGAGGCAGGAAAAGGGGAGAAGTGGAGAAATCCTCCTCCACCTTTTGTTCCATTCAGGTTCTCAATGGATTGGATGATGCCCAATCTCATTGGAAAGGGCAGTCTACTGAGTCCACCAATTCAAATGCTTTTGCTCTGGAAACACCCTCACAGACATACCTAGAAACAGTATTTAATCTGGGCACACTGGCCCATTCAATTTGACAGGAAATTAACCATGACGGTGAAGGTGCTGAGTTTCAGAATTTGCAGAGCTTAAATCCAGACTCCAGCTTGTGGTTACCCAGCTTGTCGAGACTCCACGAGTGTCAGCAGCCCACTTCCTTTCGCAGCTGACTTCATCTCTGGGTATGAAGGAGGCTGGAGGACGCTGGACTTCCAGGACTCTGGGTTCCTACCTTCTTCAGCCCCAGCTGTGGTGCCTTTCAAGGGAAGATTTTCAGGGTTAATGAGCAGTCTTACGGAGCCCTGGGGCTCTAGGAATCAAAGAGCTTCAGACTGACTTCTATCAGCTGGCTGTTTGGAACCGTGGGACCAGAGGCAGAGAAGTAGAGGAGTTTGTGTATAGACACCTTTGATTAAAACACCATGGAGTCCTGTACTTTGAGTATGGAAGTTGTTGATTATTATTATTATTATTATTATTATTATTATTATTATTATTATCATCATTAGTGTATTCTTAGAGAAGAAATCATTGAGTCCAGAAGAGAAGGCCACAGACTCCAAATGACACGGAGGATGACCCTGGGGCTAAAGGACTTATTGCATTCAGGCCCTGCCTCCTCTTCAGGGCACCGTGAACATTTTTGTCAAAAAGCCTGAGAAAGAAGAGTATTAGGAAGATGAAAAGAGACCATCTGATGGGGAGACTAGAGGTTGGCGAAGGCAGCTGCAGAGCCAGGTGCCTGGGAATATGCTGTCTAGGTGACAGTGAGAATGAAGATCTGAGAAGACAAAGGGAGAGCACAGGATTTACTGGTGGGTGCAGGGAGTCTTTGTTGTGTTCTCTGGGATGCTCACCCTGAAGCCTTCCCTCAAAATTAATGCATCTTAGCCGGGCTTGGTGGTGCACGCTTGTAATCCCAGCATTTGGGAGGCTGAGACCAGAGGATCCGGGTTCGCGGCCAGCCTCAGCTACCTAGTGAGGCACTCCGCAACTTAGTGAGACCTGGTTTCAAAATAAGGATTAAAAAATAGGGCTGGGGGTATAGCTTGGAGGTAGAAAGCCCCTGAGTTCAATCCCCAGTACGGCCAAAAAAAAAAAAAAATGCATCTTCCTTTAGAATTTTTTTTTTTTTTGATACTAGGGATTGAACCCAGAGGCCTTCTACCTCTAAGCTACACCTCCAGCCCTATTTTGTTTTTTTTAAATTTTGAAACAGGGTCTTACTAAATTGCTGAGGCTGGCTGTGAACCTGTGATCTTCCTGTCTCCACCTCCCAAGTACTGGGATTGCAAGTGAGCACCACCACACCGGGCTTCCTTTGGACTCTTTTATTTTGTGTGTGTGTGGTACTGGTACTGGGCATTGAACTCAGGGGCATTCTACCTCTGAGCTATACCCCCAGTCCCATTTTTTATTCTTTATTTTGAAACAGGGTCTCACTAAGTTGCAGAGTGCCTCACTAGGTAGCTGAGGCTAGCCTCAAACCTGGATCCTCCGGTCTCAGCTTCCCGAATGCTGGGATTACAGGCGTGCGCCACCATGCCTGGCTTTTTTTTTTTTTTCTTTATTTTGAAACAGGGTGTCACTAAGTTGTGGAGTCCCTTACTAGGTAGCTGAGGCTGGCCAGGAACCCGGATCCTCCGGTCTCAGCCTCCCAAGTACTGGAATTACAAGCGTGCACCACCACGCCCAGCTTCCTTTTGACTTTTAAGAGTTCCTTAAACCTCTTTTGCTTGCTTGACTTTGCCTTATATATAAAACTATGTTTTACCCCATTAAATTATGTATTTTTAAAGAGAAGAACAATGTAGTTATTTTTGTATCCCTCACCCCATAGTGCCTAGTAAGGTGCTAGATAAATAGATAGATAAATAGATAGATAGATAGTCAGATAGACAGTAGTACCTGAATAATTGCTTGGATAAATGAGTGAATGAAGAGAACCAGGTGAGAATGTGTGTGTGTGTGTGTGTGTGTGTGTGTTTTGAGGGTGGTTGCTGCTTTCAAAGAAGAGACTCCATAGCAGCAATAGTCATTCTAGGCTTTTGCATTCTACCACTCGTTGTACGCCTTGTGATCAATGCCTATGTTAGTATATGAGCAGATTTACATGGAATAAAACTGTAAGCACTGCCTCGCACAGGGTCTGGTAGTCAATGACGGGTTTGATTTTCTCAGGGCAATATCAACCTAAGACAGGGCTTGTTGAATGACTCATCGAGACCCCATGATGGGTAAGATTAAGCACCTGGTAGGAAACAACCTAAGACAGGCACAGTCCTTCGTGCATTTGAAAATAAAAACGGAGCCGGGAGTGGTGGCGCATGCTTGTAATCCCAGCATTCAGGAGGCTGAGACCGGAGGATCCGGGTTCGCGGCCAGCCTCAGCTACCTAAGTGAGGCACTCCGCAACTTAGTGAGACCCGGTTTCAAAATAAGGAATAAAAAATAGGGCTGGGGGTATAGCTCGGAGGTAGAATGCCCCGGAGTTCAACCCCCAGTACCGCAAAAAA